>JANAVB010004153.1:0-37500 GCA_029216955.1 Iris pallida
AACTTTTTTGTGATCATTTAGTAAGTCATTAAAGTATCGCCAAGTTCATCAAATGTAAAGTCATCAAGAGTTTCGTCAGTTACCTTATTGGATGTTGCTATTAGGCAGATATTAGCAGTGTCTTGAGGAGAGTCATCTTCTTCCTCAGAATCACTGGCTTCACTTTCGTGCCAAATGCTAGTGTTGGCATACTTTCGCGAAGAGAGCTTCTTGTAGGGCTTCTCATATCTATTACCTTTCTTTGCAAAGGGACAGTCCTTTCGAACATGTCCAGTCTTTTTGTAGCCATAGCATGTTGGTTCTCCTCGTCGTCTTCTTGTTGTTCCTTCTTCTTTCATTGAAATGAAGGAACTTCTTAAAGTTACGGACTAGAAGAGCTTGATCATCACCTTCTAATTGTCGTCAGTCTCTTCAGGATCAGCTCTTCGATGATGAGCTTTTAGGGCAATCTCTTTTGCCTTTGGAGCAGGTTCGTCATTTCTTTGAGGTCGAGCTCGTAGGTCATCAGCTTTCCCATCAGAGTTTCTATAGACATTTAGGTGAGATCATTGCCTTCTATAATTGCTGTTACCTTAGGGTTCCAGATCTTCTGTAGCCCCCTAAGTAACTTGCGGATCTTCTCATAATTGGAGTATTATTTGCCAAGAGATGACAGAGGATTGATGACGTCAAGGAACCTTATGAATATTTGAGTGATCGTCTCATTCGGCTTTATCTTGAATGCCTCGTATTCTTGAGTCAGACGACTGATCTTAGATTCCTTGACTTGAGTGGTTCTTTCATGCGTCACTTTCATAAGCTTCCATACTTCGTGCGAGGTGGTGCATGTTGAGACCTTATTAAATTCATTCTTGTCTATTGCACAGAAAAGAGCATTAATAGCTCTAGCATCTAGACTTCCCTGTTTCTTTTCCTTGTCAGAATACTTGTAGTTGGGTTTTTTGATGAGATCTCCCTCGACAACTATTTTGGCAGGCTTTTTGTAACCATCGGTGACAATGGTCCACAGGTCAAAGTCTAGAGACATGAGATAGAAACCCATCCTAGTTTTCTAATAGGTGTAGTTGGTTCCATCAAATAGGGGTGGCCTATGAGTGGACTGTCCCTCACCATGGTTGAAAAACATAGGTTGTGTGGTTGCCATGGATTAGCTCTAGGATGTTAGTCCTTGTTAAGAAAACAGAGCTCTGATACCAATTGAAGAATAGATAGGCAACTCTAGAGGGGGTGAATAGAGTTTATAACAATAATAACCAAATAAAATTTAAATCTTTTCACCAACAGTAAATAATCAGAGTAGTAAATGCGGAAATAAAAAGATCAAGAGAGCATACGCAAACACAGTCGTTTTAACCTGGTTTTCTCGTGGAGGACTAGTCCAGGCCTGAGAACTCTAGCTCAGGATTAAATCTACTATTTATGAAATAGTAGTTACACCCCGTGCCTTTTTTTCAGAAGAGCACGTCAACTTCTTACAAAGATCGTTGTGGCTAAGCTTAGAATTTTCCAAGTGACTTTCTTGACTCTTGCACAAACTTCTAACTAAATAGCACTAAGCACTTTTAGGCGTAGGAAGCTTGTGGCTTGTAGATGAGAAGGTTAAGGCTTGTATGAGGCTTATAGAGAAGAGAAGAAAAGATAATTGGATGATTGAAAATGAGAGAATTCAATGCCTATTTATACTAGTTGGGATAGGCAGAATTTGGCCAGAATTCTGTGTCATGAATTCAAATTTTGGGCCGTTGGACAACTAGCATACAACAAACCATAAAAATTAGGGTCCTGAAAATCAGGGGCAGAGTCTGGCCTGAAGTCTGTGTAGGGCAGAGTTCGGCCAAACTCTGTCTCCATAGGACAGAATATTCAGATGGGCTTTGTGGGCTAAGTTTGGCTTTTGGTGGAGCTTTGGGTTTGTTTGGGAATAAGGTTTAAGCCAAGAATACCCAATGCTACACAGTTTACATTTTGTTAGACTCAATAAATGTAAAATAGTGCAGACTCTAAAGACGAGTGTGCTGCAGGAGACAGACGACGTCCGTCTTGTACGGAGTTCTATCTTGATGTGTTATATTGAATTATGACAAGTATCATAATGTCAATTGGTCAATATTTGGTTGACTGTGATCCAATTTGGGTCAACAATGGACCCTATAGGAAGTCTAAGCATTACTTATTTAACATTGCCCATATATTGACCACATTTCATCAAGGCAGTAGGAAGATCTTAGTCAAGCAATAGTCAAAAACAAGTTGGTACATCATGATTCTATTTATCTCATAACATAGGATACAAGAGATATGGTTACTAAATTTATGGAAGGAGAATTAGTGGACCAAGAGATGGGGACTACAAAATAGGTATAAGGATCTATTACAGGTTGTTTGGTTTTGTAGTTCAAATACGACGACAAGCAAGAATGAGTTTAACTAGGTCTTAAGGGATTCTCAAGTGGGACATCGATCTTTGATTGGTCAAATTATATGTTTTAATCTATATTGACTGGGCGAGATGCTATAAAACAATTGAGTCATTCCTAGTCGGTTAAAGTAATCTTATATAGGTTCCAAGTCAAGTGGTCGGGCAAATTTTCAGCCGGGTTGGTTAACCAGGTTCCTAGAGCCCGAGAATATGCCTTCTGTGACTTTCGTGTTTGTATAGCACAAGAAGACTCAATTGAGTGGCATACTAGTCGTATGTGCATAGTGGGCTTAGAGTAGATCACAACCATATATTGGGTCAAAAGATTTGAGTCGAGGATGGATCACTAACTGAAGTCAGAAAGGACAATGGTATTATGGTAGGGGTTATAGCTGGCCTTTTGACTCGAAAGTCGTATCATAAAATAGAGTGCAAGGGGACATGTTTTGGTGGGACATGATATATCTTCATGAAGGTAGAGGCGTCTATGTCTCGTATGTGCAATTTGTTGGAGCGTAACCGCTGGTCTCATGCTCCGAACATTATTGTCACGGAAAGGGATACCAAAAGATCTAAAAAGAAAGTGGGAGTTCATAAGTCACTAATTATCATCCTAATGGAGATCAACTTATTCTGATAAATTGATAAACTAGCAACTTATACAATTTTAGAAGGCTTAGAATCTATTCACTCCAATTTCTCTTTTGTCTAAACTGTGGATGTCACGCCCCAGAACTAGAATACTGGAGAGCAGGGGCAGACATAGCCAGCTACGTATAACGGAATGGAATCCACACCGCTATACGATCACGGCTGTCTAGATATGTGAGGGTTTCACTACAATCCATCAGTCTCTTAAGGTCATAAAATAGCCTATTGTCTCAATCTCAACCAACTAATAATAGTCACAAGATATCAGATCACCAAATATACAATTGTAAGGCGTCCCAAACATTACATATCCAGATGATCATGAAGCTAGTCGTACAAAATGTAAGGACTAGCAAGAGTTTAAGTCATACATGATCAACCTCGAGTTGCCAATCATGCTTACAGCCCGTAGGCAGACAGTAAATAAAGTTGCAAACGAGCTAACACTTGCTCGGTGGCTAAACGCCTCAAAAGAATATTTTTACAAGGGAGTGGGAGAGCAAATAAAACCCACTCGTTGCCCTGGTTACGCCTGGTGACCACCATCGGGCTGAAAAGCAGGGAGATCCTTTGGTGCTGCTCCGGTATCTGGCCATACAAAACCAGCTGGGTCAGACCCCAGAAAGAGCAAGTGCCACAAAGGAGGCTTCACTTAAGAACTAAAACCAGCAATTAGCACAAGAGTAAAATTACATAATAAAAGGCAGTAGTTTAAGAAAAGCACGATGGGTAATTATAAAAGACAATCTTGTATAGAATCACTAAAAGACAGGACATATGGAAAGAAAACATGACAGGATGATATACGATGGGATAACCATGGGACTATTCAGATAGCCAGGTTACAACCCGTAAACCAAACAAGGACCGGGGTTGTAACCCTTCGTCTGAACGGAACTTGGTTTCTCTCACCATTTATCGGCAAGATAAATATATGAAATCAGGTCAAGTAACATTCTGGAGTGACAATCATTATGGTGACAATCTGGAGAGTACAAGGCATTAGAGTGACAATCTGGAGTGACAATCATTATAGTAACAATCTGGAGTGACAATCATTCAATCATTCTGGTATAATCTTACAATCAATCACTTCTAGACAATACCATACTGGACTAGACTCCATCCAATCAATCAGGGCCAATCATTGCCTACGGCTTTCTACATTAACTAACTAGGGTTATCACAATCCTAGTTACTAGCAAGATGCAATGAGATGCTCCAAGTAGTCACAGGCCCTGCAGCTATCCAGGTTATCCAGGCAATCATTATAGTGACAATTTAGAGAGTACAATGCATTAGAGTGATAATAGAGTTCAATCGTTTAAAGTGACAATCAAGAGTGCCCCACATGACAGTGGGCTGGAAATGTGCCCTACTCGTCGGCAGGCTACAAGTCCAAACATTTGCGGCCGGGATAACGGGATCGCCTGTAACTGGAGAACATCTCTTCATGTCTAGTAAATTATACTAGTCATTAACCTTAGTCTATTTCAGTAGGTTCTCCTGACCGTGGTACTCAGGAGTCCCCTCCTAGACATGATGCAAGACAGGACTGGATTATTTGTACAAGCACAATCGCCCACGGTGTCCAGGTTACTTATACAAGTCAGGTCATGTCAGGTAGCCGTTGCAACAGCTATTCGAGATAATCATGTCAGGTTATCATGTCAAGTGTACTTGTCAGGAGTGCGCCACGGCGGGCCACTATCATGTCATATCAGGTTACTTGTCAGGAGTGCACCACTACGGGTCACTATCAGGTCATGTCAGGTTTTCTTGTCAAGAGTGCACCACTACGGGTCACTATCAGGTCATGTCAGGTATCATTCCAAACATATTAAACAAATCCATGATTATCAAGTTCACGACAAAAGGCGTAAGGATATAAAATGGACGGAAAATATCTAATAAAATATCAATATTCAGGGCTATAGAAGAGCCATGCGGCTAAGGCATATACGGTCAGGAAAGGGTAAGACTTATGCGGCTGGATGAGAACGGCCCATGCGGCTGAATGGGGTCAGGCGCATGCGGCTAATAAGGGAAAAGCCCCTGTGGCCAAGAAGGAGTTCGGGTCCATGCGGCTGGAAAGTGTGGAGATGGGGGTTCATGCGGCTGGCGGGGAGGGGTGGACCCTATGCGGCTAAGAATGTTCTTGGCCCCATGCGGCTGAGATCAATCGAATCCATACAGCGCAGGGTTCAAAAACCCATGCGGCTGGAATCAATTGGATCCATGCGGCTCGATCAATTGAGTCCATGCGGCTCAGGTCAATCGAGTCCATGCGGCTGGGTCCAAGCAAGGGTCATGCGGCTGCGACTCAAATGGGGGGGGGCTCATGCTGCTAAGATAATTCATGCGGCTCAGAAGAGTACAAGGGCGCATATGCGGCCAAGTGGGAAAAAGTCCATGCGGCCAAGAATGAGACTCAGCCTATGCGGCTGAGAGTCTCATGCGGCTGAATCACTTGCTGCATGAATTGTCATGCGGTCAAGTCAAGTCCAAGCACAGTTCATCTTCTCCAAATTTCTGAGAAGATGAACACCGTGAAGGCCAAGTTCTCAAGCTCCACAACTCCATCATCCGGAGTCCAAATCAGAACTTCCATAGCTCAAAATGGGGTAGAACGAAATTCTCTACAACATGGAACCATCAAAACTCGAAAATAACCAGATTAAGTAGATCAAAACCCAAGAAATCCGAAAATAACGTAAATATAGATCTACAAGAATCTAGCCATGGAAAGTGAAAATGCCAAGTTCTAAAGCTAGTCAAAATACTGTAAGGAAGAGAATAAAGCAATAAAATTGGAGTTCCTCTATGAAGCAAGATGCACTTGCCTAGAGCTCACTCTCTCTCTCTCTCTGGTGGGTAAGGAAGTAATGGGGAAGAAGAAGATGAGTAATGAAGAGAGAGAAAGAGGAAATGGCAATAAATATCAAAGGTGGTGGTAGGTAGGGGGTTCATCCATGGTTCATGATGAACCAAAATAATTCCAACCGAACCAAGCCAACCCAGGCCAAGAATAAACTAAGCTAAGCCATGAAGAAAACTAAACAAGGAATTATGCAATACAAAATAAAATACGTATACGTATTCCAGAAATACGTAATACGAACCACAGGCATTATAACTCTACCCACCTTAAAAGAATTCCGTCCTCGGAATTTAATCAAGAGGCTAGAGATGTAAGGGAAAGCTATTCTATCATAGGCAATCTACCACTACCAATCAATCATTCAATCATTCATGCAAGCAAGGATTCGAAGCGTAAGGCATAAGGAAGATATTACACCTTACGAGTCAAACCAGCCGGGATGACCTAATCAGATATCATCCTCATGCCTCCAAGTTTGACTCTCCCAAAGAGGGATGACTCTAAGCAACACGGACTGAACTGATAGTCTTGCGCTCGAGTCTCTCTCTTTGGTCAAACATGGACACGGGCCTATCCTCATCCGAAAAGGTTGGTACCAATAACCAGTTTCGAATGACCTAGGATATGGCTCGGGTTCGGAATGTTCTGTCGCAATTAGGATACATGAAATACGTCATGCACCCTGCATAATAACGGTAGAAAAGCAAGATGAGAGGACACATATACCTCTCGGCCGATTCTGAACCTGAGCCTGGGCTAGGGCAAACTGCCGCGGGTTCTGTTGCTGGAAAGTCTGGGCCTGAGTCGACAATGGCCTCGGGAACGGGAACTGTTGTTGCTGGTGAACTAGAGCTTGTGCTGGTGCTGGTGCTGGTGCTGGTCCCCTAACCGAGGGACTAGATACTGTCGATGCTGAATCAACTCTGACAGGGCAGGACCCTACCCTATGATCCGGTGCTCCACACAATAAACATAATCCCAACGCCTTGCGACATTCTGCTACCACGTGTCCAGGCTTCCCACAATAAGAACAGCCTACGACGGAAGACTGTGCTTGCTTCTGTTTCTGCTGAGGGTACATCGGGGTCGAGTACTGGACCGACGTAACTGAGGCTGCTCGCCTCGGAGCTCCAATAGTTAAAGCCCTGGCTGCCGGGGCTGGGGCTGAAGACTGATTCATCTGACTATGGGGCCGCTTTCGACCTCCGGTCATGTCTACTATTTTCTGGGAGGTATACTCGTGCCTCCTTGCTGCTCGCAACACCGCATCATAGGTTTGATGTTCGAACTGTTCTACTGCCAATATAATCACTCGGTAAAGTCCCTGCTGGAACCTCTGCGCTCTATCAAACTCGGTTGCCACCAAGGTGGGAGCAAACCGACTGAGTCTGGAAAACTCGGCCACATAACCGTCGACCGTCCTCTCCATCTGCTTAAGATTACTGAACCTGGTCTGCAAGTCATACCGAGCCACGACATCATAATACTTGGTCTAAAACTTTTTGCTGAACACTGTCCAGGGGACAGGTGTTGCCAATCCCACTGCTTGTGCGGCCCACCAACTGCGGGCTAGATCCAATAACTGTAGGCGCACCACAGCCACCTTCTCGTCTTCTGGAGTCTTCGCGGCTTCGAGAATCACCTCTATATCTTGTAGCCAAGCATCGGCAGCAATGGCATCCTCGCTGCCATCGAAGAATGGAGGGTTCAGGCGCTTGAAACTGTTGACCGCACTGTTCCCTCGAGGACCACTTCTATTCAGAGCATCTTGTACCACTTGGTGTAGGGCATCTCCCTGACGATCTTGGGATGCAAGCAATTTACGGATGAGTCCTACCAATCCTCCATCCTCTGACCCTGCTGGCTGGACGGGCTGAACTGGCGGTACTGGTCCTCCAGGAGGCACGGCTCGGGAGGCTGCTGCTGAGTGCTGGGCCTGATCTTCTGGCTGCTGCTGGTCCACGGGAGGTGATCCGCCTTGCTGATCGGCAGGTCCAGGTTCAATGCTGCTGAAGAAGACGACATGGGAATAATAAGAAGGACCAGGATAGATCAACGATTACAAGCATGTGATCAGGACAAGAATTTTCAGGAATCAAGAGGATACGAGCAGAGATCAAGGGCGAGTACTGATTGAGACATCTATTCGGTAAACCCTCACACATCTTGATTGACAAGACCTGCATGGGCCACCACTTAAACCATGTCACGCCCCAGAACCAGAATACTGGAGAGCAAGGGCAGACATAGCCAGCTACGTATAACGGAATGGAATCCACACCGCTATACGGTTACGGCTGTCTAGATATGTGAGGGTTTCACTACAATCCATCAGTCTCTTAAGGTCATAAAATAGCCTATTGTCTCAATCTCAACCAACTAATAATAGTCACAAGATATCAGATCACCAAATATACAATTGTAAGGCGTCCCAAACATTACATATCCAGATGATCATGAAGCTAGTCGTACAAAATGTAAGGACTAGCAAGAGTTTAAGTCATACATGATCAACCTCAAGTTGCCAATCATGCTTACAGCCCGTAGGCAGACAGTAAATAAAGTTGCAAACGAGCTAACACTTGCTCGGCGGCTAAACGCCTCAAAAGAATATTTTACAAGGGAGTGGAAGAGCAAATAAAACCCACTCGTTGCCCTGGTTACGCCTGGTGACCACCATCGGGCTGAAAAGCAGGGAGATCCTTTGGTACTGCTCCGGTATCTGGCCATACAAAACCAGCTGGGTCAGACCCCAGAAAGAGCAAGTGCCACAAAGGAGGCTTCACTTAAGAACTAAAACCAGCAATTAGCACAAGAGTAAAATTATATAATAAAAGGCAGTAGTTTAAGAAAAGCACGATAGGTAATTATAAAAGACAATCTTGTATAGAATCACTAAAAGACAGGACATATGGAAAGAAAACATGACAGGATGATATACGATGGGATAACCATGGGACTATTCAGATAGCCAGGTTACAACCCGTAAACCAAACAAGGACCGGGATTGTAACCCTTCGTCTGAACGGAACTTGGTTTCTCTCACCATTTATCAGCAAGATAAATATAAGAAATCAGGTCAAGTAACATTCTGGAGTGACAATCATTATGGTGACAATCTGGAAAGTACAAGGCATTAGAGTGATAATCTGGAGTGACAATCATTATAGTAACAATCTGGAGTGACAATCATTCAATCATTCTGGTATAATCTTGCAATCAATCACTTCTAGACAATACCATACTGGACTAGACTCCATCCAATCAATCACGGCCAATCATTGCCTACGGCTTTCTACATTAACTAACTAGGGTTATCACAATCCTAGTTACTAGCAAGATACAATGAGATGCTCCAAGTAGTCACAGGCCCTGCAGCTATCCAGGTTATCCAGGCAATCATTATAGTGACAATTTAGAGAGTACAATGCATTAGAGTGACAATAGAGTTCAATCGTTTAAAGTGACAATCAAGAGTGCCCCACATGACAGTGGGCTGGAAATGTGCCCTACTCGTCGGCAGGCTACAAGTCCAAACATTTGCGGCCGGGATAACAGGATCGCCTGTAACTGGAGAACATCTCTTCATGTCTAGTGAATTATACTAGTCATTAACCTTAGTCCATTTCAGTAGGTTCTCCTGACCGTGGTACTCAGGAGTCCCCTCCTAGACATGATGCAAGACAGGACTGGATTATTTGTACAAGCACAATCGCCCACGGTGTCCAGGTTACTTATACAAGTCAGGTCATGTCAGGTAGCCGTCGCAACAGCTGTTCGAGATAATCATGTCAGGTTATCATGTCAAGTGTACTTGTCAGGAGTGCGCCACGGCAGGCCACTATCATGTCATATCAGGTTACTTGTCAGGAGTGCACCACTACGGGTCACTATCAGGTTATGTCAGGTTTTCTTGTCAAGAGTGCACCACTACGGGTCACTATCAGGTCATGTCAGGTATCATTCCAAACATATTAAACAAATCCATGATTATCAAGTTCACGACAAAAGGCGTAAGGATATAAAATGGACGGAAAATATCTAATAAAATATCAATATTCAGGGCTATAGAAGAGCCATGCGGCTAAGGCATATGCGGTCAGGAAAGGGTAAGACTTATGCGGCTGGATGAGAACTGCCCATGCGGCTGAATGGGATCAGGCGCATGCGGCTAATAAGGGAAAAGCCCCTGCGGCCAAGAAGGAGTTCGGGTCCATACGGTTGGGAAGTGTGGAGATGGGGGTTCATGCGGCTGGCGGGGAGGGGTGGACCCTATGCGGCTAAGAATGTTCTTGGCCCCATGCGGCTGAGATCAATCGAATCCATACAGCGTAGGGTTCAAAAACCCATGCGGCTGGAATCAATTGGATCTATGCGGCTCGATCAATTGAGTCCATGCGGCTCAGGTCAATCGAGTCCATGCGGCTGGGTCCAAGCAAGGGTCATGCGGCTGCGACTCAAGTGGGGGGGCTCATGCTGCTAAGATAATTCATGCGGCTCAGAAGAGTACAAAGGCGCATATGCGGCCAAGTGGAGAAAAGTCCATGCGGCCAAGAATGAGACTCAGCCTATGCGGCTGAGAGTCTCATGCGGCTGAATCACTTGCTGCATGAATTGTCATGTGGTCAAGTCAAGTCCAAGCACAGTTCATCTTCTCCAAATTTCTGAGAAGATGAACACCATGAAGGCCAAGTTCTCAAGCTCCACAACTCCATCATCCGGAGTCCAAATCAGAACTTCCATAGGTCAAAATGGGGTAGAACGAAATTCTCTACAACATGGAACCATCAAAACTCGAAAATAACCAGATTAAGTAGATCAAAATCCAAAAAATCTGAAAATAATGTAAATATAGATCTACAAGAATCTAGCCATGGAAAGTAAAAATGCCAAGTTCTAAAGCTAGTCAAAATGCTGTAAAGAAGAGAATGAAGCAATAAAATTAGAGTTCCTCTATGAAGAAAGATGCACTTACCTAGAGCTCACTCTCTCTCTCTCTGGTGTGTAAGGAAGTAATAGGAAAGAAGAAGATGAGTAATGAAGAGAGAGAAAGAGGAAATAGCAATAAATATCAAAGGTGGTGGTAGGTAGGGGGTTCATCCATGGTTCATGATGAACCAAAATAATTCCAACCGAACCAAGCCAACCCGGGCCAAGAATAAACCAAGCCAAGCCATGAAGAAAACTAAACAAGAAATTATGCAATACAGAATAAAATACGTACACGTATTCCAGAAATACGTAATACGAACCACAGGCATTACAGTGGAGGCCTAGTCAAGTAAGGGTTGACTTGAGGTATACAGGTTCCTAGTTAAGCTAAGAATCAAGATGAATAATTGGAGGGTCATAATAATTGATTCCTAGAGATTAGATAGTCTCATAGATTTTTGTTTTGACCAAGGGTAAGATCCTAATCATTCCCAATTTCTAATAACTTGAAGGTCATGATATTAGTTTTTGTCACTACCACATTTTAGTTTGAGGGTATTTTGGTCATTTTGGTTTTTGTGAATTATTTTATTATTTATTGCATTGGTGTTATGATTTTTGACTTTTGCTAGTTGTGACTTTAGAGACTAGCCTAGAGTTTGACTTTGACTTTGGTAACTTAGTTAGCATGGTGTGGGACCCTAATATAACTTAAGTTGGTCTTAGTTGACTTGGGTGTGGCTAGAGTTCATGAGAGGATTGGAATTGTTTTGTATTTGGACTTATGGCTAAGGGGTTGAGCTAGCTAGCTAATGATCTTGGCCTAAAGCCCATTCAAATGAAACCCTAACCCTAATTCCCTACGTGGCCGGCCACCACAGTCCAAGTATGACTAATTTTAGCCTATATAATATCTCTCCATGCCCACTTGCCTCTTTTAGAAATCCTCCTTTAGGAAACCCTAATTTCTTCCCCCTTTCATCATTAATCCACCAAATTGATCCCAATCATTTGCATTTGATTCTAAATCTGGAGTAGGGGTTGAAGGAGGCTAGCTTGCAAGGAGGGGAGTTCATTTGGACATTGCTTGAGGAAGGAACCTTCACAATTTAGGGCTTTTTCTTGAAGATTGGCTCTCTATAGGCAATCCCTTCAAATCACCTCTAAATCCTGATTTCTATCCATAGATGCATCCATCTAGGTGTCCCCTAGATGTAGAATGAGTTTGGAGAAAATTCTTATTGATTTGGTGTTCGTATCGGACACGTATCAGTGTGGGTTTATAGGTGTTTGATAAAATGTCTCAATGGAGATTTTATTGTTATTTTGAAATATTTTTGAACAAATTTGTAGAGCTACATGTGCTATTGGATTTCATGCATGACTGAGTCGATCATCGGCTTTGTGTCGTGTCGAATGAGGTACTGGACACACCGTACAGACCATACGAGATGTGTCCTGCTACCCGATACAGTTTCTGGACACGACATGCCACGTGATGGCCTGACACTTGGCTAGTGGCAGTGACTGACATATCACCCCCTAAGCCACGCATGCCCACATGTCGTATCGGACACGTTCTCACGTACGTACACATTTTGCACTGACACTGTTCAGTCGACTTCCTTCGACTGATACGTGAGTCGTGTCATGCACAAACATGTCTTGGACTCAAATCAGGGTGTCGACCCCCTAGCCCTACCCATGGAAGACACGTGGACATGAGCACAAGGTGTCACGTGCCGTGTGTCGTGTGCACGAACCCATGTCCTCGCCGCACGACACTATGCTGTGCAGTTTATACCAGTGTGTTTAAATTGTTCTCGACACTTCATGTCCTGTCACTACCACATTTCTAGTTTGAGGGTATTTTTGTCATTTTTGGGGTTATTTGAATTTATTATAATTTATTTGAATTTATGGAAAATTTTAGAATTTATTTTGGAATTATTTGAATGAGGGTTGACTAGGTTGACTTTGACTAGCAATGACCTTGGTAGACTAACCTAGGAGCTAACTCTAGTTGAGTTTGGACTTGGTTAGGTCATGCAATCCTAGTTAGACTAGAGTTGACCTATGGTTTAGTCTTTTAACTCAAGATTAGAATAGTTAAGACATAAGTCATGACTTATGGTGAACCATTAATCAATAACTTGACACATAGAAGCCCAAAGCCCAATCCACTAGCAAACCCTAACCCAAACCCATAGTGGCCGGCCACCACACCTAACCTAGGGATTCCCACCCTATAAATATCCTTTTCCATTAGGTTAAGCCTTTTTAGGAAAGTCTCATTTAGAATGAGAGGTATGTACAACTTCTTTAATTCATAGAAATTCCAAATAAATTTCTTTTTAATCCAAACAAATTGCAATAGGTTCTAATTAGTGTTTTCTTATTGTTGGTATGTGTTAATCTCAGTTTCATAGCAATTTGAAGGAGTTGGGTGGCTTTTGGGGATCCACATTGATGGAGCTTCACTACCAGAATAAGTCGTTTTAGCGACACCTAAAGACGTCGCTAAAACGATAATTTTCGTCGCTAAAAATACTTAGCGACGGAATTACCGACGTTTTGGGCTGGGTGCGGAAATGTAAGTTGCTGATCTTCAAAACGTCGCCAAACGTCGCAAGTACCGACGTTTACCGACGTATATATACGTCGGTATATTACCGACGTCGACCGTCGTGTCGTCGTGTATTAGCGACTTGTTTGACGTCTCTACGACGTCGGTAACTTTACCGACGATTACTGTCGTGTCGTCGCTGGTTTAGTGACGTGTTCAAAGTTGCTACACGTCGGTAAAACCCTGGGAATTCCTGGGAAGATTACCGACGTTCTCCGACGTATAATGACGTCGGTAAACGTCGGTACCCTGGAAAATATTACAGATTTACCGACGTTCTCCGACGTATAATGACGTCGGTAAATGTCGGTACCCTGGAAAATATTACAGTTTAAGTCAGAGGACGTCGGTAAACGTCGCTAAATCTGCAAAAAAATAAAAATAAAATAAAATACAGAATGTCCATTTCTTCCTGCAGTTTAAAAAGATAACCATTTCTCACTGTAGAATAGGATCAAAACAATCACAGAATGTCCATTTCTCGCTGTACACAGGTTTCAGTCCCTATAAACAAGTCTACAACAATCACACAATGTCCAGTTCTCAGGATGTCCATTTCTCACTGTACACAGATTTCAGTCCCTATAACCAAGTCTACAACAATCACTACCAAAATTTGTCGATATAGCGACGGGCAGATCCGTCGCCCGTCCGACGGGAATTTCTATTAGCGACCGATCACTGACGGGTCTTGGCCAAAAAAACCGTCGGCAATCAGCTCGTCGCTAATAACTGTCCGTCGCTACGTAGTCGTCAAGCGACGGAATAGCGACGACATTTCGACTTCACAATACGAAGCATTGTCGACTACTTTCCGACGATACTAATCCAAAATGGTATATAATAATCCAACACGGTCGATACCTATCGGATATAACCGATACCAAATCGATAAGGCCAATATGAATCCTAGCTATACGGCCGATACATATCGGATAGGACGATACCAATTCTCTAAGACCAATACCAACCGATACGGCCTATACCAAAACGATAGATCGATACTAATCCGATACGGTCAATACTTATAAGTACCTACGGTCCAGGAGGTTGATCCGCTAGTACATCCATGTACGATCAATGAAGTAACGATCCATTTCAATTTGGATGTGAAAATCTGTATCGTAAGACAAACTAAACATAATCAGTTATATTTCACATGCTTAATTGCCAAGTATGGGAACGAATGGCTCAGAACACAATCCAAAATTCATTCTAGCATACATTAGTGTGAATCATCTATGTTCTGTGCATATGGTGTAGTATATGTTCTTATCGTATCTAGTATCTGAAGGATATAACAGAATTAAGATGAATTCACATAATGTAATACTAAGACATCATCTACTACTATATAAGATATAGTGATAGGTTGTCGTATCATCATTGCCGAGGGATGAGGGTCGGAGGACGTCGGTAAACGTCGCTAAATCTGCAAAAAAATAAAAAAATAAAAATGTCTATTTCTTCCTACAGTTTAAAAAGATAACCATTTCTCACTGTAGAATAGGATCCAAACAATCACAGAATGTCCATTTCTCGCTGTACACAGGTTTCAGTCCCTATAACCAAGTCTACAACAATCACACAATGTCCAGTTCTCAGAATGTCCATTTCACATGCTTAATTGCCAAGTATGGGAACGAATGGCTCAGAACACAACCCAAAATTCATTCTAGCATACATTAGTGTGAATCATCTATGTTCTGTACATATGGTGTAGTATATGTTCTTATCGTATCTAGTATCTGAAGAATGTAACAGAATCAAGATGAACTCACATAATGTAATACTAAGACATCATCTACTACTATATAATATATAGTGATAGGTTGTCGTATCATCATTGCCGAGGGATGAGGGTCGGAGGACAAATATCGCTCGAGTGAGCCAAAGGCATGCAGCCACTTCCCTCCCTCCATTCACCCTCTCCCTCTCTCATGTATCAACGTCACAACTTTTCTACCTCAAGTTCTGATCAAGCATCTTCCTTCTCCTCTCCTCCACCATGGCTCTGGACCCATCTGCTCCTCCCTACTTCCCTTCTTCTTATTTGACTCTCTCAGCCACATATGATATCCACCTCAAGTGTAGAGTCGGGGGAGAAGAAGTGGGCAGGAAGAGGAGGGGGAAGAAGCACAGCCGGCGGCATGACCCGGAGAAAGTACAGAGGTTTTCTTCAACATACGTAGGAGAACTATAAGGATATATCTTTTCACAACATATCACCTTGTCAAAGACCCTTAATGTGACGACCATGTTACCGCGGTGTCGGAAGACTAATGTCACAACCCGCTCCCGAATAATCGGACACGAGTCGGACACACCCAGCCTTCGTCGTTAGACACGACGAAGTAAGCTGTACCAAACTAGGGAAATCTAACCAGATAACCATAAATGTATACAATCACAGCATCTACATACGATCCCAGAAGATCACCATAATCCACATATATCATAAATGTATGAGTCACCAATAGTAAAATGTACTATGAATTGTAAAACAATATCTAGAAGTAAGGCTAACGGTCTAAACCTGAAGCCTCAAGCTAAGCCTCATCCTGCTCAGCTAATATCCTGGGCTCTGGCCCATAGAGTAGAACAATGTCCTACAAGCATACCTGCAACATATCCTATTCAGGAGCGGAGCAAAGTACAGTTCTAGGTAATAAAATATGAACATGATATGAACAGAGTACAGGAGTACAGGAAATGAAATACAGGAATGAACATGAAAGTACAGGAAAGTAGTACATAAAATAAGTACATGAATGTAAAATACAGGAACATATAAAGTACAGGAATGAAACTATAATCCTGAAGTACCAGACATGACAAGTGCACAATATCGAAATACATCTAGTCCATGTGACCGGCTGGGGTGAGTACAGGAGCATGCACAGGAGTACATGAATATGGTACGACTTAGGACCCGCGTGCACAGTGCGAGGCCTAAGCTAGGTACAGGAATATATAGTAACCGGGATTGGTCACATGGCTAGTGTATTTCCCCACCCGACACTAATAAGTTCAAGGACAAGGGTACAGGAATACAGGGGTACATGAATATCGTGCCATGACGTGTCACAAGAAAGGGTACAAGAATGTAAATGTACAAAATCGTAGAAAAGTACTTGCCTTTGCTTCGGGAAGATCGGGAATAGGGAGATAGTAGTCTCTATGTCCACCTGAATTTTAATACAATTTGGTTAAGCTACTAGAACTAGCTATCATTCTTATAGAGTATTACAAAATATGTATATTCATATAGGCTAAAAGTTGTTTTCCTAGCTGATCAACTACTAGCAGAAATATTACAATTCCAAGCTAATCTATTAGCACTCTAATCCTACTTAGGAAACTTAATAGATAATATTCTATTATATGAGCAATAACCATATATGCTACTTATGAATACTCACAAAATCTAATTAGAAGTATAAATTTTGATAGTGAAAATATAATAACTGACTATAACGAAAAAATAGTACTACCAGATAGATATAACTATCTAGCCATATATTATCATTTTATCTAATAAAATAGTTTAATGAGCCAAGCCTGTATATAGCCATACTAATTTAATAGAATTAATACTAAGATGACTTTTCAATATATAAAAATAACTACACAATTGGTTCAGGTAAAAGATTAGTTGCCAAAACTTTTATTAAGAAAATAAGTTGAGTACCATTCCATATATAACATTAATCTACTCTTGGACTATCCTAGCCCAGTCCATGAACACACCCGAGCCATAATCTATCTCTAGACTTTCTCCTTGGCCCAAAACCACAAAATGTAAGTTAGAAAATAACCCAACCTACTCCATATTCCACCTGTATTGCTACTTACCATTCCAGATCAACAACCCAACTAGTGACTCAATACTCAAATCTGTAGTTCAATCTCTTAGGATCCAAACAAAGCTCAATCAAAAAGCAATGTTCAACTCCAATGTCCAAACTCACATTCAAAATAACCACAACTAGTATGGGTTAAATAAGAAAATACACAGAACCCACCTATTTACACACCATCCCAAATGAACTATAACAACAACCAAATTAAAATATAGATTTGCCACTGCTACTTCCAACATAATTCAAATTTAATCACTTCTCAGCAACACACTAAACCAATCTAACTTAAACTCACCTGCAGCTCAACATTTGAAGTCTGAACCCATGAGACACATATTGAAATTCCCCTCAATTCAATACTACATTTAAAGCTCAGAAGAAATAATTTGAATGGAATCGAACATCAGAATACATATATATCCCAACACAAAACCCAAATTTACAAGGAATGATACCCAAATTAATTGAAAGCATCTATAACCATAAAGGAAAATATAAAAATAACAATAGCTTCAAATCAAGAATTCCTACAGCAATGGGTCGACCAAAACCAAATTTGAGAATCCTACCCACGATACTCCAAACCTCGGACACGAACACACCTACTCTCGATCGTAGGCAGAGCCTGGACACGACCCGAACGCGACACCACGATGTAGATCCTTGGATACGAAAAAGTCTTGGACACGCACTCCCTTTAAAACTGCTATAGCCCACATAGCCACACATACACATCCCCTGCTGGACATGAACGTGCCTCGGACACACACACACGAACACTGCTATGATCCGATACACGCCAAACCAAATTAAGAACTCAAGACGCAACCACAGCAAAGGAGAAATAGAATAATACCTGAGATGAGCTATAATTCGTCGAACACAATTTGAAGGAGTAAACACGTCCTTAAGAGATTGGACACGGCTCTCGAGTCCAGATGTCGTCGAAACCCACTACTCCGCGAGAAAGAAGTAGATCGATATCGATCAGATCTGATTTCGACAGGAAACTGCTGCATAGGTTCCATCGACACAAGAAGAAGAGGGAAAATTAACCAACAAAATAATCGTAGTAAGGATTCTATAATTGGAAACTCAAAAAACCAGTTATGATTTGATCGAGACTCACCGGAAAGAAGACCGAACCTCGTCCTCGATCAAGACCTCGTCGTCGCCAAAGAAGGATCTGTCAGTTGGTGAGCGTGGCTTACCCGCCGAAGGAAGGGTCGATCGACGTCGCCATCGGTCGGGATCGCTTGACATCGAGAGCGCTGATGTCGGAGGAGAATCTCACTGCTGGGAAGAGCCTCCGCGGCCGTCGAAAAGAACCGCACGCTCGACGCCGCTGCTGGGGAGAGCGCCTAGCTGTTGTCAAGTGCGCCGCCGCTCGTCGTGGAGGTCGATCAGTCGTTGGAATGGCTGTGAAATAGCAGTGGCCGGAGAAGATCCCGCCGTCGTTGCCGCTCGCCATGGTGGTCGCCAGGGTTGATTAGGGTTTTCTCTCGAAGGATTGGGGAAAAATAGGAAAGCAAAAGAAATCGGAGGAAAGAGACTGAGAGAATAAAAAAAACAATTGGAATACTCTCTCTCTCTCCACAGGCTCAGATTATAAAGAAAACCATTTATGAATTTTGCAGAAACCCCCCTCCGCCTAGAGAATTTACCGATAAGTCCCTCCACACAAAATATTTTATAAAATAAACCTCTGCCTTTTCATTATTTCAGAATGGATCAAAAAAATCAGTTAAGAATTCACATGGGGCCCAAAGTTGTTACAACAATTTTTTAAATTTGAAAAGTAGCCCAAAATAAATTTCTCCAAAAATATATCATCCAAAATTATAAACTGAAATTAATTTATTATTGAAACTAGTAATAACAAGTATTTAATTTTTTTATAGAAATTGAATTCATTTTTATTTAAGAAAACTGGGAGGTGGAGTTACAAATCTTCCCCCCTTAAAAAAATTTTGTCCTCGAAATTCAAAGAACCCAAAAAATCTCAGCAATCACAAAGGTCCAAACCCCAGTCATTTATTGAAAATAGAAATCCATAAAATAGGGTACAATCAAATCAATCAAACAGAGTGAGATAGCGCTCCCGCATCTCGTCCTCGCACTCCCTTGTGGACTCTCCAGGAGAGTGGTGTCTCCACATGATGCGAACGAGAGAAATAGTCTGGTTCCGCAAGTGCTTCTCCCTCCGGTCCAGGATCTCTACTGGCTGCTCCTCGTAAGTCAATCTCGGGCCCACCTCCAGCTCGGAATAGTCCACCACATGGCACGGGTCTGGAATGTAGCGTCGAAGCTGAGATACGTGGAAGACGTCATGCACTCCCTCCAAGTTAGCTGGAAGCGCCAGTCGATACGCCACCTCGCCAATCCGGGCCGTCACGTCGAAAGGTCCGATGAACCTCGGACTGAACTTCCCGCCTCTGCCAAAATGAATGGTGCCTCTGGTCGACGAGGTTCTTCAGGAACACTCTGCTTCCAGCTGCGAACTCCGGTGACCATCTGTTGTTGTCCGCCTAGTGCTTCTGTCGATCCATGACGCTCTGAGCCTTGAGTCCAAGTACACATAAGAAGTTTGGGATACCACGCTTTGACAAGGATCGAGGATCAAATAGTCACGAAGTGGAAGGAATTTCAATTACAACTTTGAGGAGTAAAATCAGGAAGGCACGAATATTAAGTACGATCAAAATCGATAGTTTAACACAAGTGGACTAGAATAAGATAGGAAAAATTATGGTCAAATAGACATGATTTAAGATTAAAGTTTAGACAAGACACAACAAAGTACGGAATCACAATCCGGTAATATGCAATTTGAGGAATTTCAATGATCTAACGATAAAGTGCTAGAAGGAAAATTTAACAAGGGTTGATTGAGGAGACGTACGCAATACTCAGGAATTACAGTATCAAATCAGGATGAATGTGCAAGGATCTGTGATTCTCGAAAACCAATAATCATATAAAAAAGGGATATAGTTTCCATGGTGTCCGGGAACATATAGCTATTCGAAATCACTTCGCCTAGAATCCCTACCCCGCCAGTATATATCTGACTACAGTGGACTTTCAGCTCCGTGACTCAAATAACAATATGTCTCCAAATACTCTATCAACCTTATCCATTTTCCAACAATCATTGACGAAACAACCCAAGAGGTCAAGATATGAAGAATATGACAAGTCTCGTCAATACTCGAAAAACTATGGGTGTCTAAAATCACTTCAACTTAGAGTTCCTGCCTCGCCAGTGCGCACTGGCTGCAGTGAACCCTCAGCCTCCATAATCCAGCTAATGGCTGTAGTGTGCAACTGTCATGCCATAGTAGGTCATCGAATAGCCTCTCGACTTTATCCCTGGGAATTTAAAATTCAAGAATTCAAAATGAGTTTCAATAGTCCAAGTCACGGAAATGGTGAAGTTACCTGACTGTTAGAATACAAGAATTTATTAGGTACTAAGAGACGATAAGAGATCCCATCAGTGAGTATAAGAGGGCAACCAGGAAGATTTAAAATTTTAGACAGGGAGCGAAGTTTCAAATTATAACGAAATTTCAACGGATATCTGGAATGGTAACAAGATTCCATATGTGGGACATTATCCCGAGGAGATAATAGAATCTCGAAGGATGGACTGAAGCAAGGTATCAGATAGGAGACAAGTTTCAAAATAAGAAATAAAATCCCGTACTGGAAACAACATCTCAATTAATAACAAAACCTCAAACAAAGTTTCGAAGGGAAAACAACCTCCCATAGGATATAAGGTCTCAATTAGGGAACCAATATCAACAAGGTCGTGATTAGGAAATAAAATCTCCACTAGAAAACCTTGATGAGGAAACAAGGTTTAGAATAGTGACTAGAAAACAGGTTCTAATAGGAGACAAGGTTTGGATTATAAACATGAAACAAGCGAATCTTAATAGCAACAAAATCTTAAATAGAGACAAATCCGAATAAAGCCAAGAATAGAAAATAGAATCTCAAACAAGCATCAATAGAAGCGAAGATTCAAACAAGGTTTCAGAATGATATTTCAAGTAGGAATAATTCTGGAATAGTACAAGTTCGATTAGCGAACAAAATATCAATAAACGAGTAGGAACAAGTATCCATGAAACAAGCAAATCTTGGATAGGAGACAGGATCGAAACAAAAATAGTGGACCAACAACTCTCGACTAGAAAATCAAATTCATGAATGAGGAAACAAGTCTCGAATAGGAAACGAAATCTTCGAAACCCTCAAACGTATTTGCAACAATGTCTGCATAGGACAGAGCTTTAAACAAGTTTCGAATGAGGAACAGGATTTCAAAATGAAATCCCGAGAAATGATTAAATATCAATAACACAAAGTTTGATAAATGAACAAAATTTGCAAATATGAGCCATCACTAGGAAACAAGGTCAGGAATGATGAATAATGGTATCGAATAATGAATTTCAAACAGTTATCGATTTAGTGATCTGAAACAAGTTTATCGAAATAGGAAACGATATCTCGAAGTAAGTTTCGACTTCAATCAAGATTTCGAAAATAGAAAACAAGAAATTTTGAAGAAATGATCTAGGTGCTAAGAGGAGTTTAAGGAGAGGCTGGATTGCTAATCAGATACATGATTTTCCCAACCATGCAAAAGAAATCTTCTGTCTTCAATCTGTCTTCAGTATTTCCTCCGGGACTGGAATCACTTGAATCTTCTTCACTGTCCTGACGTAGACTGGTCCGTGCGGTAATGCTCCATATAACTGTTGAATCTGGAGAGGCGGGACCTTCTGCAGCGGTCCTGGTGCTCCTCGTGCTTGTTCTCGGGCAGTGCGATCAACGGTCTCCGGACAATCTTTGACTTGGTGAGTAGGTGATCCGCAGTACTAGCATAGTCTCCGTCTTTTGTGGCATTCGTCGTAGTGGTGTCCTGTGTTGCGACAGAAAATACGAATGATAGCCGGCTGAATCTGAATCTCCTGCTGGGCTGAAGAAGTGTTGTCTGAGTGTGGCGATGCTTCGCGGATCCATAATAGCTGCTATCTCGGTCATAAGTCTTCATGTCTTTCATAAACTTCAGCTTCAGGTCTCATTCTATTGTCAGTACAATATTTTGGATCTTCTGGCTAGTGGCACCAATCTTCGGAGAAGTCGGTCCTCAGGAACTAGGATGATTTTCAATGGCTACTGCAGGTTCTCAATCTGCTACTTGGTACAAGATATGCGCTTGGCGTCGGAGAAGTCCAAAAGTCTGAGAATCTGGAAATCAGAAGTCCTTCCTGGCTAGGAGAGTGCATCCACAAGTCTGACTTGGAAAGGATGGCCTGCTCCCTCTGGTTGTCAAGGGACTCTTCAAATGTCTCCGTCAACTACGTACTACCCATGGGGATAGTAGAGTGATAGAAGGTATTGGAAGCTCGAAACCTTCAAGTGTAGGTGGGTCAACTGTCCCGGTGTCGCGTGCTTTTAAACTATCTGCAAAACAAAAAACTGTTAAAATAACCTAGACCTACATACAACAAGTGTTTATAGAATATTAAAATACCTGATATACCTAATATACCTGATATACCCTTATTTCTCGATTTTCCTATGCTGTGATCAAGTTTCCCTAGTGTAATCAAGTCCCCCAATAATACGCTAAGTCCTAGGTACCATTAGGATAGACCTGCATGGGCCACCACTAAAAACATGTCACGACCCGCTCCCGAATAATCGGACACGAGTCAGACACGCCCAGCCTTCGTCGTTAGACACGACGAAGTAAGCTGTACCAAACTAGGAAAATCTAACCAGATAACCATAAATGTATACAATCACAGCATCTACATACGATCCCAGAAGATCACCATAATCCACATATATCATAAATGTATGAGTCACCAATAGTAAAATGTACTATGAATTCTAAAACAATATCTAGAAGTAAGGCTAACGGTCTAAACCTGAAGCCTCAAGCTAAGCCTCATCCTGCTCAGCTAATATCCTGGGCTCTGGCCCATAGAGTAGAACAATGTCCTGCAAGCATACCTGCAATATATCCTATTCAGGAGCGGAGTAAAGTACAGTTCTAGGTAATGAAACATGAACATGATATGAACAGAGTACAGGAGTACAGGAAATGAAATACAGGAATGAACATGAAAGTACAGGAAAGTAATACATGAAATAAGTACAGGAACTATAGTACATGAATGTAAAGTACAGAAACATGTAAAGTACAGGAATGAAACTATAATCCTGAATTACCAGACATGACAAGTGCACAATATTGAAATACATCTAGTCCATGTGACCGGTTGGGGTGAGTACAGGAGCATGCACAGGAGTACATGAATATGGTACGACTTAGGACCCGCGTGCACAGTGCGAGGCCTAAGCTAGGTACAGGAATATATAGTAACCGGGATTGGTCACATGGCTAGTGTATTTCCCTACCCGACACTAATAAGTACAAGGACAAGGGTACAGGAATACAGGGGTACATGAATATCGTGCCATGACGTGTCACAAGAAAGTGTACAAGAATGTAAATGTACAAAACCGTAGAAAAGTACTTGCCTTTGCTCCGGAAAGATCGGGAATAGGGAGATAGTAGTCTCTATGTCCACCTGAATTTTAATACAATTTGGTTGAGCTACTAGAACTAGCTATCATTCTTATAGAGTATTACAAACTATGTATATTCATATAGGCTAAAAGTTGTTTTCCTAGCTGATCAACTACTAGCAGAAATATTACAATTCCAAGCTAATCTATTAGCACTCTAATCCTACTTAGGAAACTTAATAGATAATATTCTATTATATGAGCAATAACCATATATGCTACTTATGAATACTCACAAAATCTAATTAGAAGTATAAATTTTGATAGTGAAAATATAATAACTGACTATAACGAAAAAATAGTACTACCAGATAGATATAACTATCTAGCCATATATTATCATTTTATCTAATAAAATAGTTTAATGAGCCAAGCCTGTATATAGCCATACTAATTTAATAGAATTAATACTAAGATGACTTTTCAATATATAAAAATAACTACACAATTGCTTCAGGTAAAAGATTAGTTGCCAAAACTTTTATTAAGAAAATAAGTTGAGTACCATTCCATATATAACATTAATCTACTCTTGGACTGTCCTAGCCCAGTCCATGAACACACCCGAGCCATAATCTATCTCTAGACTTTCTCTTTGGCCCAAAATCACAAAATATAAGTTAAAAAATAACCCAACCTACTCCATATTCCACCTGTATTACTACTTACCATTCCAGATCAACAACCCAACCAGTGACTCAATACTCAAATCTGTAGTTCAATCTCTTAGGATCCAAACAAAGCTCAATCAAAAAGCAATATTCAACTCCAATGTCCAAACTCACATTCAAAATAACCACAACTAGTATGGGTAAAATAAGAAAATACACAGAACCCACCTATTTACACACCATCCCAAATGAACTATAACAGCAACCAAATTAAAATATAGATTTGCCACTGCTACTTCCAACATAATTCAAATTTAATCACTTCTCAGCAACACACTAAACCAATCTAACTTAAACTCACCTGCAGCTCAACATTTGAAGTCTGAACCCATGAGACACATATTGAAATTCCCCTCAATTCAATACTACATTTAAAGCTCAGAAGAAGTAATTTGAATGGAATCGAACATCAGAATACATATATATCCCAACACAAAACCCAAATTTACAAGGAATGATACCCAAATTAATTGAAAGCATCTATAACCATAAAGGAAAATATAAAAATAACAATAGCTTCAAATCAAGAATTCCTACAGCAATGGGTCGACCAAAACCGAATTTGAGAATCCTGCCCACGATACTCCAAACCTCGGACACGAACACACCTACTCTCGATCGTAGGCAGAGCCTGGACACGACCCGGACGCGACACCACGATGTAGATCCTTGGATACGAAAAAGTCTTGGACACGCACTCCCTTTAAAACTGCTATAGCCTACATAGCCACACATACACATCCCCTGCTTGACACGAACGTGCCTCGGACACACACGCACGAACACTGCTATGATCCGATACACGCCAAACCAAATTAAGAACTCAAGATGCAACCACAGCAAAGGAGAAATAGAATAATACCTGAGATGAGCTATAATGCGTCGAACACAATTTAAAGGAGTAAACACGTCCTTAAGAGATTGGACACGGCTCTCGAGTCCAGATGTCGTCGAAACCCACTACTCCGCGAGAAAGAAGTAGATCGATATCGATTAGATCTGATTTCGACAGGAAACTGCTGCATAGGTTCCATCGACACAAGAAGAAGAGGGAAAATTAACCAACAAAATAATCGTAGTAAGGATTCTACAATTGGAAACTCAAAAAACCAGTTCACGATTTGATGGAGACTCACCGGGAAGAAGACCGAACCTCGTCCTCGATCAAGACCTCGTCGTCGCCAAAGAAGGATCTGTCAGTTGGTGAGCGTGGCTTAACCGCCGAAGGAAGGGTCGATCGACGTCACCATCGGTCGGGATCGCTTGGCGTCGAGAGCGCTGATGTCGGAGGAGAATCTCACCGCTGGAAAGAGCCTCCACGGTCGTCGGAAAGAACCGCACGCTCGACGCCGCTGCTGGGGAGAGCACCTAGCTTTTGTCAAGTGCGCCGCCGCTCGTCGTGGAGGTCGATCATTCGTTGGAATGGCTGTGAAATAGCAGTGGCCGAAGAAGATCTCGTCGTCGTCGCCGCTCGCCATGGTGGTCGCCAGGGTTGATTAGGGTTTCCTCTCGAAGGATTGGGGAAAAATGGGAAAGCAAAAGAAATCGGAAGGAAAGAGACTGAGAGAATAAAAAAACAATTGGAATACTCTCTCTTTCTCTCTCTCTCTCTCTCTCTCTCCACAGGCTCAGATTATAAAGAAAACCATTTGTGAATTTTGCAGAAACCCACCTCCGCCTAGAGAATTTGTCGATAAGTCCCTCCACACAAAATATTTTATAAAATAAACCTCTACCTTTTCATTATTTCAGAATGGATCAAAAAATTCAGTTAAGAATTCACATGGGGCCCAAAGTTGTTACAACAATTTTTAAAATTTGAAAAGTAGCCCAAAATAAATTCCCTCCAAAAATATATCATCCAAAATTATAAACTGAAATTAATTTATTATTAAAACTAGTAATAACAAGTATTTAATTTTTTTATAGAAATTGAATTCATTTTTATTTAAGAAAACTGGGAGGTGGAGTTACAACTAACATGTCATAATTTTCTAAGCCGTATGTTTTGACATAATCCTCCAACCAATGTGGGATGAGTACGGATACTTTGACAAAGGAGACCACCATGCTGTCAGGAACCTCTCACTCGAGCTCTACACGAAGGATGTCCACTTGAGCTCCGGGGCAAAGTTTTGGCTCGGAGCAAGAATCTGTTGAGGGAGCACATCCGCCATGCCGTTAGAAAAAATTATTAACGGTTAGAGACCCATCTGAGTAGGACGTATACTCTGATAATATCTCCTCCATCACTCAATCCCACTACTGATATCATTCTTGTAAAGGTGATCTCTCAGAGTATACGTCCTACTCAGATGGATCTCTCAGAGTATCCTTTCTGGTTGGTTATCGTATCATCATTGCCGAGGGATGAGGGTCGGAGGACAGTCAACTTTATCTACGGATACATAGTTTCTGCCTCGCCAGTCGAATGGCTGCAGGGACTATGTCCTGATCACCATGTCGTAGTCCAATACAATCCAGAGATTGACACAGTACTAATTCATATATGTAGTCCAATACAAATAGTCTAATACAAAAACAACCCAATACAAATAGTCCTATACAAATAAGTACTAATAGCTAATGAGAACCACGCAGCTCACGCAAACGCTCAGTGATACGATCACGCAACCACCTCGAAAAAGCGAGATCTTTGGCGTGAGGAGAGATGTCATCCCTTGCAAGTGTTGCACGAATAGAACTCCCGATCTCACTAGATACCGGTACTGGATGAATAGAACATCCGATCTCACTAGCAACCGGTGCCACTTCCTCCTTAATTGTAGGAGGAGCCACCTCAGCATTCACTGTTTCCCTCAAACGACGTACCGCTCCTTGGGTCATGGGTGCCATCTGGTAAAATCGATAGTCACAAATAATATAATTATAACATAAGCAAGCCAACTACTAAAGCGAGTTAGGACTGAACAACATCTAACCACCGATACCAAGTGTCACCATAACATCTGATACTAGCAATGGCCAAACTCAGAAAGGGATTGTTCATTAGCCTATCCATTAGTTACATAACTGAACTGAAACAAAGGTAAAGAATTGACTAATGTCTAAGCTAAGGATAGGATATGCATCTCTGATACACGAGGGTATCAGTAATGTAATCAAAATAGAGGGGGTACAAGTTGTGACTCAAGTGAGGATGCAGGACATGCATCTATTAGGCTCGGCTGAAACCTATAGCAGGATTGATCCACTGTGCACTTAGGGGGTTGTAGTGTCACGACCCGCACCCGCTTTTCGGACGCGAGAGCGTGCAAGCCAGCTACGCATCAAGCGGACTCCATCCCGACTCTAATACGTAAACGCTGTCACGGCTAGGGTAGACTGCCAAATCATGGCAAGCAAATCTATATCTCAATCCACAGGAAACATATAAGCAAGAATGAACACTATGGGTCGTGGTCTGCAGCCCACTAGCATATATGTCCGATAAGACTCTAAAGGAAACAACAAGAGTCTAAAACTGAATCAAGAACATGATATCTCATGATGAGGAAAGAAAGCACGAACTGATAATAAATGCAATATGATACCTGAATCTCGCAATCGTATCATCCCATCCGACATCCAGAACTAATAGCTAGCTCCATGCACTCACTAAACCTGAAAAGATCATCAGGTCCTCAGGGGACATAGTAAGATACATAAAAACATGCCTATCTAGTAGTTTATCATGCAATAAAGAATATACAGGAAATAACGGGAAAAAGACCAATCAGCACGAAAATACGACTATACATGACTGAAAGAACCACTATGCCTAAACGAACTGCTGGAGAAGAATAAGAGGATACGATATCACGATGTCAATGGATAACCAATCGAATACACAAACCCTCGTCCCTAGTGTGGACCCGCAGGTTTGAACAACTACTAGCCCTCGCCCCTAGTGTGGACTCGCAGGCTAGCATCACCCTCGCCCCTAGCGTGGGCTCGCAGGTGTAAACCCTATACTGCAAACCCTCGTCCCTAGCGTGGACTCGCAGGTTTGCATCTACTACTAACCCTCGTCCCTAGTGTGGACTCGCAGGCTAGCATCACCCTCGTCCCTAGTGTGGACTCGCAGGTGTGGACCAATAACTACTAACCCTCGTCCCTAGTGTGGACTCGTAGGTTAGCTTCAAGGTTCAAGACAAGGAGGTAAGCAGTTCCGATATAACTTACTCAATTCTATGACACGATGCGACTCAGTCCAAGTACAAGTGATGACACGACACGACCCAATCACGATACACGAGAAAACTAATCCAGTATGAACTACAGAATTAACAAGAACTATATATACAAATATTTAATATGAAGTACAAGGATAACTATAAACAAGACCTAAATATATACTAACAAGCACGATGTACAAATCACATATCAATAATCAACTAGTAAAACTATATAGTAATAGAAATATGCATGTAAATAAACTGTAGAGGGAGGCAAGGTATACTTGCCTGGAGTTTATCCAATCCTTGCAGAGACTACGGTACCGAAGTCCGATCAGGTCTAACCCATGCTAAGGGTGCTACGTCCACAGAAAATCTAACAAAGCCCAAAACAACCAACCATAAGTCACAAAAATGTCATATTATAATCCCTTATATATGTATATATATATATACAATTGTCGAGATTCCTATTAGGTTGGTTTATGAAATAAATCGTTTAATAGAACCCTATATGAAATTCTTATTGAACTTGCCCTATGAAGGCAATTACTTACATATACTTCTTGTAGATTCAGGAAGCTTATCATTGTCATACCAACTATACTTATGTAATACCAACCCAATAATAGTATAGATATTGCTCCCACATATAAATATTCTGTTAGGACAAATGGGTATACAACTCATAGGTGCATAAAATATAATTATATATCTAGGTTAAATAAAACTTGGAAATATTTGGGTTTTGACAGGAAAGCACACAATTATATAATATTACCATCAGTACATATACAAAATTACAGTTAGAGCTTTTTATCTTATATAATCTATATAATTTAATATTTATTAAATATATTCATTACCACACCAATTTATATAACCATTGCAATCATATATACATATTTATATATCTATATATAATTTATCTTTACTTTTACAAACTTATTATTTAAACTTCCAAAACACCAAGCCAGAATCACAAATTACCCCCTTCTTATATCCCACGTTCACATATTATGTATTCCCCACAACTCAGCATGGTAGTTAAGCTTAAAAACTTGTCTATATACCCATCATTTATTCCAAACAGTCACACCAGTCTTCTTCTTTATATATGTTACTGGTTACTCCTAACCATACTCCTATACATGAAGCTACTACCATTCTTTATGTTAATACTCATTGTACTGCTTAAGGAGAGGGAGTTAGGAAAGGATCTCACATATATAGAGTAGGTTGCCATCTGCATCCGGAAGAGTAGTCCAAGTCGCATCCGACTGTCACAACGAGTTAAGCTTCATCCTATAGAGATGACCGCGGAGGAGCTTTCGACTTTGAGCTCTATTAGCGGTAGATTTCTACCACTAATCATTGACTTGGCAAGAGAAGGTTCAGCGCTCGGTCGAGAATGCGCAGTTGAGTCATGGGGAGTCGATGGGGTCTTCGGTTGCGGCGTCTCCGTGGTGGGTCGTGAGATGGTGCGGGGAGGTCTGCTTGCGGACGAGGAGGCTCCTCCTGGCATCGTGCGACAGGGACGCTCGACCGTGGCTCCAGTGGCTCGGTCGTCGATCTGCTGGTTCATATGGTGATTTACAATGCAGAGCCATCAGCGACGGTGCAGAGTCGTCAGTCGTGCACAACATCTCGGCATTGCTCATGTACTACACAGGCGGTGCACTGCAGGGTTTGATGTATGCGACCAAGGATCCATCGGTGCGAGGCCCGCTCGATGGTGACTCGTAGAGGGTCAGTCCTCGTCAAAACTCGTCGGAGAGATCATCGAGGGCATGGCTCGCTGATGTGATTCAAAAGCTGTACATTATTGAATGGAGGCCACGGAGGACCGAGAAGTCGAGGGGAATACGTTGTAGTGAGGGTGGTGGCGGAGATGTTGAAGAAGGAGATGGAGAAAGAGAAGGGGATGGGTTTGCAATTTCGGCTAGGGTTTTTCCCCGTTTCTTTCTCTGGATCTCTCTATATATATGTATAAATCTATGCTGGTTTCTTAGAAGGCTTTGAAACATAGGGGTCGGGTTTGCTATTGCTGTTGTTAGAGGTTTGGGGCCGGGTGGGCCAGAGCTTTGGGCTCTCGGGTTATTTAGTTACTGTGGAATTAAACCACATTGCTGTGGAATTAACCACATATGCATATATGCATACGATCGGGTGTTAGGCTCACGGCTGGGCCGGGCCCTGGGCTGGGCTCGGGATGGGCCTGGCTTGGCTTTATTTATTCATTTATATTAACTATTATATATATATATATATATATATATATATATATATATTCACTCATGTATATAAATACATATTTACACATATTTACACACCTATAATATATAATATACATCACGTATATACGTATATACCTCAATAACTTATATCATTTATTTATAAGCTTATATAATCAATTATATATATATTTACTATATCTAATATCTATACATATATACATTTATTTCTATATATGCATAAATACTCTCAGAGTCCAAACTAAATCTTAGGGATTTATTCTCCTGGTGTTTGGCTTGGCTATTAATACACATACAATTTTCCAAAAATGTGTCGATATAATAATATAAAAGCATTTATCCTATTTCTAAAAATAGACTGTCAATTTTAGTAATAATAAAATATATTATTTATATGCATATAAATCCTTGATATATGAAAGCCTATTTGGACAATCAGATCCAATAAATGCAATACGCACGTCTACGTGGGCGTCTTTGGTCTCACTACAAGATTACATGGGTTCGGTTTCAGTTCGGGTCCAGTTTGACTAGTTTTGTACAACCGTGTCTCCTAAACGTCAAATAATATAATTAATAAATAAATAAAAACTTCGGTACGGTTTAAGTCGCAACTTTGCCTGGTTTTCCTAGTTAGGTCACACTTATGGCTGGGTCTCCTTTGGCATGGCTAATACACTAGTCAAGGCACGCCACTGCACTACCCGTGCCATGACTCCTAGTCGTCTAGTACTTCAAAACTCATCTATGGTTAAAATCATCTACCGTAATAATAATAAAATAATTATTAATAAAAATTCTAAAAATCATCATTTAAATCAAATAGATAAACTAAAAAATATTTCAAAAAAAAAATCCGGGAAGGGGAGCTACAAATCTACCCACCTAAAAAATAATTTCGTCCTCGAAATTCTATTTCATAATTATTCCTTAGAATTTAAAGTCTAACTATCACCTTAACCTCCTCAAATTTAATTCCTCGAAAATAATTTATATCCTCCTTCTAATCATTTGGTATGTACGAAATCTCGAGGACTTCTACCCACCTTTGGTCACACTACTCCTCAAAACATGGTCAATAAAGTCTTATGGTCTTCTAACTAGTTGCTAACAATTCTACTGAACAGGTATCTGGGCATATGGCATATATAAACCCTCATATCTATAAACAACCAAACACTTAATAGTCAAGCAATATTATACTTATAATTTAAGAATTTCTGATGAATCCTAGATAGCACGATCATTCGTCACCCCGGAATAGGAAGCGACGAGAATCAATGGTACAAAAAGCAAGGAAGTATACTCGAGAGCAAATATGGAGTTTTCAAAGACGTGGAAGAATTTCTAGGAGAGTTTTCAAAGCAGAGTGGATTGAGATTCCTAAGGTTTAGTCAAGGTCGCAGGCTCGTACCAATACAGTTACGTAACCGGTACGATATGCTCTGATCTGCATGGGCCACCAAAAAAACTTGTCACGACTCGCACCCGCTTTTCGGACGCGAGAGCGTGCAAGCCAGCTACGCATCAAGCGGACTCCATCCCGACTCGAATAAGTAAACGCTGTCACGGCTAGGGTAGACTGCCAAATCATGGCAAGCAAATCTATATCTCAATCCACAGGAAACATATAAGCAAGAATGAACACTATGGGTCGTAGTCTGCAGCCCACTAGCATATATGTCCGATAAGACTCTAAAGGAAACAACAAGAGTCTAAAACTGAATCAAGAACATGATATCTCATGATGAGGAAAGAAAGCACGAACTGATAATAAATGCAATATGATACCTGAATCTCGCAATCGTATCATCCCATCCGACATCCAGAACTAATAGCTAGCTCCATGCACTCACTAAACCTGAAGAGATCATCAGGTCCTCAGGGGACATAGCAAGATACATAAAAACATGCCTATCTAGCAGTTTATCATGCAATAAAGAATATACAGGAAATAACGGGAAAAAGACCAATCAGTACGAAAACACGACTATACATGACTGAAAGAACTACTATGCCTAAACGAACTGCTGGGGAAGAACAAGAGGACACGATATCACGATGTCAATGGATAACCAATCGAATACACAAACCCTCGTCCCTAGTGTGGACTCGTAGGTTTGAACAACTACTAGCCCTCGCCCCTAGTGTGGACTCGCAGGCTAGTATCACCCTCGCCCCTAGCGTGGGCTCGCAGGTGTAAACCCTATACTGCAAACCCTCGTCCCTAGCGTGGACTCGCAGGTTTGTATCTACTACTAACCCTCGTCCCTAGTGTGGACTCGCAGGCTAGCATCACCCTCGTTCCTAGTGTGGACTCGCAGGTGTGGACCAATAACTACTAACCCTCGTCCCTAGTGTGGACTCGCAGGTTAGCTTCAAGGATCAAGACAAGGAGGTAAGCAGTTCCGATATAACTTACTCAATTCTATGACACGATGCGACTCAGTCCAAGTACAAGTGATGACACGACACGACCCAATCACGATACACGAGAAAACTAATCCAGTATGAACTACAGAATTAACAAGAACTATATATACAAATATTTAATATGAACTACAAGGATAACTATAAACAAGACCTAAATATATACTAACAAGCACGATGTACAAATCACATATTAATAATCAAATAGTAAAACTATATAGTAATAGAAATATGCATGTAAATAAACTGTAGAGGGAGGCAAGGTATACTTGCCTGGAGTTTGTCCAATCCTTGCAGAGACTACGGTACCGAAGTCCGATCAGGTCTAACCCATGCTAAGGGTGCTACGTCCACAGAAAATCTAACAAAGCCCAAAACAACCAACCATAAGTCACAAAAATGTCATATTATAATCCCTTATATATATATATATATATACAATTGTCGAGATTCCTATTAGGTTGGTTTATGAAATAAATCGTTTAATAGAACCCTATATGAAATTCTTATTGAACTTGCCCTATGAAGGCAATTACTTACATATACTTCTTGTAGATTCAGGAAGCTTATCATAGTCATACCAACTATACTTATGTAATACCAACCCAATAATAGTATAGATATTGCTCCCACATATAAATATTCTGTTAGGACAAATGGGTATACAACTCATAGGTGCATAAAATATAATTATATATCTAGGTTAAATAAAACTTGGAAATATTTGGGTTTTGACAGGAAAGCACACAATTATATAATATTACCATCAGTACATATACAAAATTACAGTTAGAGCTTTTTATCTTATATAATCTATATAATTTAATATTTATTAAATATATTCATTACCACACCAATTTATATAACCAGTGCAATCATATATACATATTTATATATCTATATATAATCTATCTTTACTTTTACAAACTTATTATTTAAACTTCCAAAACACCAAGCCAGAATCACAAATTACCCCTTTCTTATATCCCACGTTCACATATTATGTATTCCCCACAACTCAGCATGGTAGTTAAGCTTAAAAACTTGTCTATATACCCATCATTTATTCCAAACAGTTACACCAGTCTTCTTCTTTATATATGTTACTGGTTACTCCTAACCATACTCCTATACATGAAGCTACTACCATTCTTTATGTTAATACTCATTGTACTGCTTAAGGAGAGGGAGTTAGGAAAGGATCTCACATATATAGAGTAGGTTGCCATCTGCATCCGGAAGAGTAGTCCAAGTCGCATCCGACTGTCACAACGAGTTAAGCTTCATCCTATAGAGATGACCGCGGAGGAGCTTTCGACTTTGAGCTCTATTAGCGGTAGATTTCTACCACTAATCATTGACTTGGCAAGAGAAGGTTCAGCGCTCGGTCGAGAATGCGCAGTTGAGTCATGGGGAATCGATGGGGTCTTCGGTTGCGGCGTCTCCGTGGTGGGTCGTGAGATGGTGCGGGGAGGTCTGCTTGCGGACGAGGAGGCTCCTCCTGGCATCGCGCGACAGGGACGCTCGACCGTGGCTCCAGTGGCTCGGTCGTCGATCTGCTGGTTCATATGGTGATTTACAATGCAGAGCCATCAGCGACGGTGCAGAGTCGTCAGTCGTGCACAACATCTCGGCATTGCTCATGTACTACACAGGCGGTGCATTGCAGGGTTTGATGTATGCGACCAAGGATCCATCGGTGCGAGGCCCGCTCGATGGTGACTCGTAGAGGGTCAGTCCTCGTCAAAACTCGTCGGAGAGATCACCGAGGGCATGGCTCGCTGATGTGATTCAAAAGCTGTACATTGTTGAATGGAGGCCACGGAGGACCGAAAAGTCGAGGGGAATACGTTGTAGTGAGGGTGGTGGCGGAGATGTTGAAGAAGGAGATGGAGAAAGAGAAGGGGATGGGTTTGTAATTTCGGCTAAGGTTTTTCCCCGTTTCTTTCTCTGGATCTCTCTATATATATGTATAAATCTATGCTGGTTTCTTAGAAGGCTTTGAAACATAGGGGTCGGGTTTGCTATTGCTGTTGTTAGAGGTTTGGGGCCGGGTGGGCCAGAGCTTTGGGCTCTCGGGTTATTTAGTTACTGTGGAATTAAACCACATTGCTGTGGAATTAACCACATATGCATATATGCATACGATCGGGTGTTAGGCTCACGGCTGGGCCGGGCCCTGGGCTGGGCTCGGGATGGGCCTGGCTTGGCTTTATTTATTCATTTATATTAACTATTATATATATATATATATATATTCACTCATGTATATAAATACATATTTACACATATTTACACACCTATAATATATAATATACATCACGTATATACGTATATACCTCAATAACTTATATCATTTATTTATAAGCTTATATAATCAATTATATATATATTTACTATATCTAATATCTATACATATATACATTTATTTCTATATATGCATAAATACTCTCAGAGTCCAAACTAAATCTTAGGGATTTATTCTCCTGGTGTTTGGCTTGGCTATTAATACACATACAATTTTCCAAAAATGTGTCGATATAATAATATAAAAGCATTTATCCTATTTCTAAAAATAGACTGTCAATTTTAGTAATAATAAAATATATTATTTATATGCATATAAATCCTTGATATATGAAAGCCTATTTGGACAATCAGATTCAATAAATGCAATACACACGTCTACGTGGGCGTCTTTGGTCTCACTACAAGATTACATGGGTTCGGTTTCAGTTCGGGTCCAGTTTGACTAGTTTTGTACAACCGGGTCTCCTAAACGTCAAATAATATAATTAATAAATAAATAAAAACTTCGGTACGGTTTAAGTCGTAACTTTGCCTGGTTTTCCTAGTTAGGTCACACTTATGGCTGGGTCTCCTTTGGCATGGCTAATATACTAGTCAAGGCACGCCACTACACTACCCGTGCCATGACTCCTAGTCGTCTAGTACTTCAAAACTCATCTATGGTTAAAATCATCTACCGTAATAATAATAAAATAATTATTAATAAAAATTCTAAAAATTACCATTTAAATCAAATAGATAAACTAAAAAATATTTCAAAAAAAAATTCCGGGAAGGGGAGCTACATGTAGACTGTGATATCTAGTCGAAATTACATATCAAATCCAACTGACTGCACAAGCTAAACAAGCAAAACAGTAAGCAACAAAGGGCATCACTATGAACCCATAAGCCCATACTCTCTACCAATATCCAACATTCACTCACACAGACACATACACACAATAACTTCCTGCTGTCACCAGGATAGATTTTCCTCTCCCTGTCTCATATACCCTTATATATATATATATATATATATATATATATATATATATATATATTTATATATATATATATATATATATATATATATATATATATATATATATAGTGAGACACATATACTCACTATTCACCCTTACATCCCTCTCACTATAACCTGCCACTTAGGACACACACAGACGTGATAAGGACACTGACACTAACATAGGATATCTCAGACGATCACTTCTCACTGACACATATCTCATGCCCTTCACTCTTGAGTCACACACACAAGCCTCTATTGACAGGAACTCACTCTCCTATGACACCACCCTAACATCTATGTAGCTCACTGATACATCCCTAAATCGACTATGTATGCACACACACATTACCCTTAATCTACATCTCCTGTACACACATTAACACTACTCAGATACATTCACGAATGGCCGATAGGCACACCAAAATACTCTCAACACATGACATTCAAGACACTTAACACATATGCACTGTCAAGTAACAGTTCACTTTCACTAGAATAACTCACAAATTTACTCATTTGACACATGTACACTATAAATGACAGTTCATTCACTGAGCACCACACTCACAACATGGAACCCTCTACTTACTCAAGACACTCAAAACAGTGGTGTACACAGGAAGATATATATACCACATTAATTTAAAACAGTAA
>JANAVB010004153.1:42500-106680 GCA_029216955.1 Iris pallida
CTTCCGAGGGACAGAGGGGATCTTGTATGTCGATGAGTGGATTGAGCACATGGAGGAGATATTCAGGTTGGCTGAGATCCCGACGAGGCTCCAGATTGAGGCAGCGGCCAGCATAATACAGGATCTGGCCCGTACATGGTACCAGATCGACCCGAGGGTTGGTACAGCAGGACAGACTTGGGTAGCATTCAAGAAGCTGTTCAAGGAGAAGTTCTTCCCAGATGCAGTACTGGGAGCCCTCGAGACTCAGTTCGAGGCCCTAGTCCAGGGGAGCCAGTCTGTAGAGGAGTACGCAGGAGAGTTCTGCCGCCTAAGCAGATTTGTGGAGGGCTTGTCGGAGGCGATGAAGGCCTGAAGGTTCCGGAAGGGCTTGGTAAAGGAGGTCAAGTCCTATACCAAGAACGCCCGCAGTGCTACCTTTGAGGAGATCCTGGTGGACGTATTAGTTGCAGAGGATGATCTTGAGCTTAGGCTCAAGAGGGGACTAGATTTCCAGGGAGGCAGCAGCAACGGAGGCCAGGCCAAAAGGCCTCACTTCCAGCACCAACAGCCGAGGAATTTCCAGCCACAGCAGTTTCAATAGCCGAGGCATCAGCCAGTGCAGCATCAGCAGCAGAGGGTACAGCAGCAGGCACCGAGGCAGCAGGCTACCACCTGTGTTTATTGTAAGAAGCCAGGGCACGGGTGGAACGAGTGTAGGAAGAGACTGGGCAAGTGCCTGGTATGTGGTTCAGGAGACCACCAGATGAGGGAGTGTCTCGTAGCACGAGCAGCTCAGGGAGGAGGAGCCAGAGCTCCAGCAGGCCAGCAGAGGGGACCATTCCTGCCGACCCAGCAGCAGAGATTTGTTCAGCATCAGCAGGCCAGGGGAGGCCAGCAGGGGCAAGCTTTCGCCATGTAGGTCGAGGATGCAGAGATGGTAGAAGAGCTGATCGCAGGTTCGATTCTTCTCGACTCCAGTCCAGCTTTTGTATTATTCGATTCTGGTGCTTCACATACTTTTATATCAGTATCTTTTGCGATTAGACATGGTATCATAGCTGAATCATTGCCTAAGACTTACAAGATCACGACCGGGGGTAGCATCATCCTCGTGAGTGATGTTTGTAAGGGTCGGAGTGTTATTTTGGGAGGCCGTGAGTTGGCGGTGAGCCTGCTCGTAATGCCATTACCGAACTACGATATAGTGCTCGGTATAGATTGGTTGAGCAGGCACCATGCCAGCATCGATTGCAGAGGGGGTAGAGTTCTCTTCAGAGCGTCGGGGGAGCCAGAGTTCGAGTACTCCAGACGTCAGGCGGAGCAAGGCAGCGGAGTTTTCTATGGAGTCTCGGTTGAGGAGCAGGCGATTCTACACCCCTTAATACAGAGTATATGGATGTTTTCCCAGAGGAGTTGCCTGGATTGCCACCAGACAGAGATATTGAGTTCTCAATAGACTTGGTTCTAGTAGAGGAACCCATCTCTCAGTATGTCTATCGAGTGAACAACAGCGAGTTGGTGGAGCTGAAGAAGCAAGTGGATGAGCTACAGGACAAGGGCTTCATCCGCTCGAGTTCGTCGCCATGGGGTGCACCAGTGTTGTTTGTACCGAAGAAGGATGGGTCAGTACGGATGTGTATTGACTACAGGGCACTCAACAACCTCACGATCAAGAACAAATACCCACTGCCGCGGATCGACGATCTTTTTGACCAGTTGAGCGGAGCTCGGATATTTTCTAAGATTGATCTGAGGTCGGAATATCACCAGGTGAAGGTGAAGGTGGAGGATATTCCCAATACTGCTTTCAGGATGCGGTACGGGCAGTTTGAGTTTTTGGTTATGCCGTTTGGGCTAACAAATGCACCAGCAGTGTTTATGAACCTAATGAACAAGGTGTTCCACCAGTACCTGGATCAGTTCATGGTGTGATCATTGACGACATCTTGGTGTATTCCAAGACTGAGGAGGAGCACGAGGAGCATCTGCAGATAGTGCTGGAGACTCTCAGGAGGGAGCAGCTTTATGGGAAACTCTCCAAGTATGAGTTTTTCTTGGACCGGGTGGACTTTTTGGGGCATGTGGTGACTGGAGATGGTATCTCAGTTAACCCTAAGAAGATTGTAGCAGTTGAGGCTTGGGCAGCTCCGACTTCAGTTGCAGAGATCAGGAGTTTCCTGGGGCTGGCAGGATATTATAGAAGATTTGTACAGAATTTCTCCCGGGTTGCAGAGCCGTTGACTCGGTTGACCCGGAAGAATGCTGAGTGTGTTTGGTCAGAGGAGTGTCAGGCAGCTTTTCATGAGTTGAAGAAGCGGCTTACGACAGCTCCGATTCTGACATTGCCTTCAGGATCAGGGGGATTCACTATTTATAGTGACGCTTCAGGGAAGGGGCTGGGTTGTGTCTTGCAGCAGCATAGGAAGGTGATTGCCTATGCTTCCAGGCAATTACGTCCCCATGAGAAGAACTACACTACCCACGACCTGGAGCTGGCAGCGGTGATATTTGCTCTGAAGTTGTGGAAGCATTATCTGTATGGAGAGAGGGTGGAGATTTTTACAGATCACAAGAGCTTAAAGTATATGTTCACTCAGAAGGAGTTGAACATGAGGTAGCACAGATGGCTAGAGTTGATGAAGGACTTTGACATCCTACTTTAGTATCACCCAGGAAAAGCCAACGTGGTTGCCGATGCCTTGAGTAGGTATCCGACAGCCATGTGTTTGACCATGGATCGGCATTTGCTTGCAGACTTGGAGAGCCTTGGGATTGAGGAGATCGTACCCGGGGTACAGATGCAGTTATGGGGTATACAGATTCAGTCAGACTTGGTGGAGAGGATCAAGTCGACACAGTTTGAGGACGTTGCTCTGTGGTGTCTCCGAGAGCAGGTTCGAGCAGGATTACTGGATGGCGAGTTTTTTCTTGCAGAGGATGGTGCCTTGAGGCACGGTTCCAGGTTATGTGTGCCCAGCGGAGAGCTCAGAGAGCAGGTTTTGCAGGAGGTCCACAGATCTCAGTACTCTATACACCCTGGTGCCAACAAGATGTACCGAGATCTGAGGGAGCATGTTTGGTGGTCCGGGATGAAGCGGAAGGTGGCTCGCTTCGTGGCTAGGTGCTTGGTCTGCCAGCAGGTCAAGGCAGAGAGGTACAGGCCCGGTGGATTGTTGCAGCCGCTATCCATTCTTGAGTAGAAATAGGAGCATATTACTATGGATTTTGTATCTGGATTACCGCGTACACCAGGCGGGAAAGACGCAATTTGGGTCATCGTTGACAGGTTGACCAAATCGGCCCACTTCTTGCCATTCAAGGTAGGTATGTCTATGGAGAGGCTTACGGAGATGTATATGCGGCAGATAGTCAAGATTCACGGGGTTCCGGTCAGCATCATCTCAGATCGGGATAGTTGCTTTACTTCCCATTTCTAGAGGAGTCTGCAGACTAGTTTTGTCACCCTCATTTCCCGTATTTCCTGTATTTCATATTTATACTCGTATCTGGATTTTGGCATGTATTTTTATTTTTCTCAACTTGTGGAATTTTGGTATTTCTCGTATTTTGGTTTTGGCATGGCTCGGTTTTATTGGGGATGGTTCGGTTTGGTTCGGTTTTATGTGTTGGAACACCCTAGCCCTACACTCCACCTTCAACACACCACAACTCCCCCTCTTTATAACCCCCACCTACTACTCTCTCTCCTCATAACTTCCACCATTAATTTCCTTCTTCTTCTTCTTCTCCTTCCTCCACAACTCTTCCAACCCTAGGCAAGTGCATCTTGCCACTACATGAGGACCCTCTTTTCTTTGTCCATTTGCTAGTTTAGGACATGGAGATCAACATTAGTTCTTGGGTTTTTATGATTTGGAGTCTCTGTTGATGTAGATCTAAGTTATTGCTATTTTTGAATTTTGCATGTTTTGATCCTTTTTGGTTGGTTTTCCTTGAGTTCTGATGTTTCCATGTGGAAGAGCTTTCAGTTTCACTCCAGTTGGAGCCTTGGAAATCCGGATTTGGAGTTCGGATGGCCAAGTTATGAACTTTTGAAGTTTTGGTTTCAGCCATGTGTTCTTGCTGTTTGGAGAAGACAGTGAGCAGTGTGCAGAGCTGTTTAGCTACGCACACTGAGCTACGTGCGCTCTTTAGCGCTGCGTACGCAGGCTTGAGTGTGCTTCCTGTTGGAAGCGTGTCTCCTTGAGCGTGCGTGACTTTCACACACACTGCTCCCTGTAGCGTGCGTGATTTTCATGCAGCTGCTCCCTTGAGCGTGCGTGACTTTTCACGCAGCTGCTCCCTTGAGCGTGCGTGACTTTTCACGCACACTGTTCCCTTGAGCGTGCGTGACTTTTCACGCAGCTGCTCCCTTGAGCGTGCGTGACTTTTCACGCACACTGCTCTTTCAGCGTACGTGACTTTTTACGCACACTGTTCCCTTGAGCGTGCGTGACTTTTCACGCAGCTGCTCCCTTGAGCGTGCGTGACTTTTCACGCACACTGTTCTGTAGCGTGCGTGACTTTCACGTACGCGGCTCTTTCAGCGTGCGTGACTTTTCGTACGCTGCTCCCCTGACCCCTTTCTTTAAGCTTGGCTTTTCAATGGTCATGTTTATTGATATTTTATTAGATATTTTACGCCCATTTTATATCCTTACACCTTTTGTCATGAACTTGATTTTACTTAATATGTTTGGAATGACTATTATACATGGCTTGGTATGGCAAGGAACTAGCATAACACGACAGTGACCCGTAGTGGTGCACTCCTGACATGACCAACCTGACATGATAGTGGCCGTCGTGGCACACTCCTGACAAGTACCCTGATATGATTTATTTTAATATTGTTACGTGACTTGCCTTGACACCGTAGGTAGTTCTTTTTTGCTTGCTTGTTAAATCCACTTGTCCTGTCTTACATCATGTCTAGGATGGGACTCCTGAGTACCACGGTCAGGAGTACCTACTAAAATGGATTAAGGTTAATAACTAGAATAACTCAGTAGTCATGAAGAGATGACACATCTACAGGCAATCCCGTTAACTGGGCGCTCTTGAGATCTGTAGCTTGCCGTCGAGTAGGGCATATTTCCAACGCACCGTCGAGTGTTGCACCCTCTAAGTCACCTAAGGGTACATTTGTCTTCTGGACGATGTACCCACCTGAATTCAACCCCTAATCTTTCGTCCTGGGTAGCCTGGATGGTCTGCAGGGCTTGTGGCTGTGGAACAATCTCACAGCATCTTGTTAGTAATTAGGCCTGTGATAACCCTAGTTAGTTAAAGTAGTAAGCCGTAGTATCTGGTTGGCTGTGATTGATTGAATGAAGTATAACCAGTCCGGGCATGTCTTGATCCAGTACCAGATTGTTTCCTGCCTTTATTACTTACATTATTATCTTGCCGATAAATGGTGGGAAACCAAGCTCTGTTCAGATGAAGGGTTACAACCCCGGTCCTTGTTTGGTTTACGGGTTGTAACCTGGCTATCGGAATAGTTCCATGGTTATCTCGTCGTATATCATCCTGACATATTTTCGTAATTTTAGTTTTAATATTAGATTTTCTGTGCTGATTGCTGGCTTTTGTTCTTATTTCGTGGCCCCCTTGTGGCACTTGCTCTTTCTGGGGTTGACCCAGCTGGTTTTGTGAGGCCAGATTTTGGAGCAGCTTCCGAGGATCTACCAAGCTTCCAGCCCAATGGTGAACACTAGACGAAATCCAGGCCAAGAGTGGGTTTTCTATTTTGTTTCGCTCACTCTATTGTAAAAATTATTCTTTTGAGGCATTTAGCCGACGAGCACCTGTTAGCTCGGGGCACTTTTACTTACTGTCTGCCTACGGGCTGTAAACATGATTGACAAATCCTAGGGTTGATTATGTATGACTAAACTCTTGCTAGTCCTAACATTTTGTAACGACTAGCTTCATGATCAGCTGAATATGTAATATTTGGGACGCCTTATTATTGTAAATTTAATGATCAAACATCTTGCGACTTTACTTACTTGTGGTGATTGAGACACTAGGCTTGTTCATGACCATAAGAGACTGTTGGCTTGTAGAAAACCCTCACATATCTAGACAGCCGTGACCGTATATCGAGGTGGTTTCCATTTCAATATACGTAGCTGGCTATGTCTGCCCCTGCGCTGAACTATTCTGGTTCTAGGGCGTGACTTGGTTTAAGTGGTGGCCCATGCAGGTCTTGTCAATCAAAAAATGTGAGGGTTTACCGAATAGATGTCTCAATCAGTATTCGCCCTTGATCTCCGCCCGTATTTTCAAATCCCTGAAATTTTTGACCTGATTACATGCTTGTATCGTTGATCTGTCCTGGTCCTTCTTTATTATTTTCTTGTGTCGTCTTCTTCAGCGGCACTGTACCTGGCCCTGCCGATCAGCAAGGAGGAGCACCTCTCGTGGGCCAGCAGCAACCTGGAGATCAAGCCCAGCATTTCGGAGTCGCCTCCAGAGTGATACCCACTGGAGGAGAGTCACCATTTTGGCCCGTCCAGCCCGCAGAGCCAGATGATGGTACCTTAGTAGGCCTCATCAGAACCTTGATAGCTTCCCAGGATCGTCGAAGCGACGCCCTGCACCAGACAGTTCAAGATGCTTTGACCCGAGGCGGACATCTAGGGAACCAGGCGGCCAACAGCTTCAAGCGCTTGAACCCTCCTTTCTTCGACGGCAGCGAGGATGCAATTGTCGCGGATGCATGGCTTCAGGATACCGAGGTGATTCTGGAAGCAGCTAGGACACCTGAGAATGAGAAGGTGGCAGTGGTACGCCTACAGTTGTTGGACTTAGCTCACAATTGGTGGGCGACACAGGCGATGGGATTAGTGGCACCCATTGCTTGGGCCGTATTTAGAGAGAGATTCCAGACGAAGTACTTTGATGCTGTGGATCCGTACGACCTGCAGACCAGATTTACCAACTTGAAGTAAGGAGGCAGAACAGTCGACAGTTATGCATCGGAGTTTTCTAGACTCAGTAGGTTTGCCCCTACCTTGGTGGCGACCGAGTTTGATAGGGCCCAGCGGTTCCAGCAGAGACTGCATTTGGAGATCTTGTTGGCGGTTGAGCAGTTCGAGCACCAGACGTTCGATGCAGTCTTGAGAGCAGCTAGAAGGCATGAGTACACCTCCCAGAGGATCATGGATAGGACCGAAGGTAGGTAGCGGTCCCACAGTCAGATGCACCAATCATCAGCTCCAGCCCCGGCAGCTAGGGGATTGACCATCGGAACTCCGAGGCGGGCGGCCTCAGTAACGTCGGTTCAGCATTCAACCCCGACGTACCCGCAGCAGCAGAAGCAGACTTCCGTGATGGGATGTTCCCATTGCGGGAAGCCAGGCCATGTAGTGGCAGATTGTCGCAGGGCACAGGGATTGTGCCTGGCTTGTGGAGCAGCAGATCATAGGATAGGGGCTTGCCCGAATAGGGGTGGTTCATCAGCATCCAACCCTTCTAGCTCTTCGGTGAGAGGACCGGCCCCAGCACCAGTTCAGCAGCAGCAGTATCAGTCTTCGAGGCCCTGGCCGCCTCAGTCTCAGGCATTCTAGCAACAGCACCCCCAGCAGTATGCACAAGCCCAAGCTCAGACCCGGAATAGGCCGAGAGGTTTCCAGCAGAGGGGACCAGCAGCCAGAGGACAAGGTCAGGCCATGATGATGGCTATGGAAGAAGAAGTTGCACCAGGTGAGGTTGTGGCAGGTACTATTCTCGTCAACTCCTCTCCAGCGTCTGTATTATTTAATTTTGGTGCATCGCATTCATTTATGTCTGCACGATTCGCGACACGGATAGGATTGGAGCCCGAGTCGTTATCAGTAAGGCTCAATATACTTACTGGTAATGGTCTTGTGGGAGTAGATCGAGTGTTTTCCTCGTGTCGGGTCGTAGTTAGCGGTAGAAAGTTCCCCGCTAGATTCATAGAGTTTCCTATGGCGGACTATGATGTAGTCCTAGGCATGGATTGGTTGAGGAACCAGTATGCTAGGATAGACTGCCATATTGGCAGAGTTGTCTTTAGTATCCCTGGCGAGCCAAAGTTTTCCTTTTCCAGAGGCGCAGTGGAGCCATCTTCCCCAGCATTGCGGATGGCAGTAGCAGCAGTACAGTTACCCCGGATAGTTGAGGAGTTTCCAGATGTCTTTCCAGAGGAGCTTCTAGGGATGCCGCCGGAGCAGGAGATTGAGTTCACTATAGACTTGATTCCCGGGACAGCACCAGTATCAGAGCGAGTCTACAGGATGGCGCCTTCAGAGTTGGAGATTTTATACAAGATGATTGAAGAACTAAGGACCAAGGGATTCATCCGTGCAAGTGGATCACCTTGGGGAGCCCCGGTGCTTCTTGTAAAAAAGAAGGATGGTACGTCCAGGCTAGGTGTTGATTATTGTACCTTGAATTCGGTGACAATCAAGAACAGATACCCTCTTTCGAGGATAGATGACTTGTTTGATCAGCTCAGAGGGGCTTCAGTGTTCTCGAAGAGCGACTTGCGGTCGAAATACCACCAGATCAGAGTCAGAGAGCAGGACATCCCGAAGACAGCATTCAGATCGACGTATGGGCATTGGGAGTTCCTTGTTATGCCCTTTGGAGCGACCAATGCACCGGCCATATTCATGGACCTCATGAATCGCATTTTCATGCCTTACTTGGATCAATTTGTGATTGTGTTCCTAGATGACATCCTGGTCTACAGCAAGAGTGAAGCAGAGCATGAGCAGCATCTCAGAGTCGTCCTTCAGACGCTTAGGGAGCATCAGTTGTACGCCAAGTTCAGTAAATACGAGTTCTGGCTCGATCGCATTTCATACTTGGGTCACATCATTACCCGAGGAGGAGTGGAAGTGGATCCCCAGAAGATTATGGCTATCGAGTCATGGTCGGTACCCAGTTCAGTGGCAGAGGTTCGCAGCTTCCTTGGATTGGCCGACTACTACCGGCGGTTCATTTCAAATTTTGCAAGGATTTCAGCGCCGATGACCTAGTTGACCCGCAAGGATGTGCCATTTGTTTGGACAGCAGAGTGTCAGGAATCATTTGAGAAGTTAAAGCGAGGTTTGATAACGGCTTCCATTCTCACCCTTCCAGATGGGACCGGAGGATTCACAGTTTATTGCGACGCTTCAGGCAGAGGATTGGGGTATGTCTAGATACAGCATGGGAAGGTAATATCTTATGCGTCACGCCAACTTCGTGATCATGAGAAGAATTACCCGACCCACGACTTGAAATTGGCGACGGTAGTGTTTGCTTTGAAGTTGTGGAGACACTACTTGTACGGAGATAGAGTGGAGATCTTTACTGATCATAAGAGCCTGAAGTATGTTTTCACCCAGAAGGACCTTAATATGCGGCAGAGAAGATGGCTCGAGCTATTGATGGATTATGATGTGGATTTGCAGTATCATCCCGGAAAGGCCAACGTTGTGGCAGATGCATTGAGGAGGAGAGCCGGAGTTTATCTCCTGACGGCACAACCAGAATTATTAGCAGATCTTGAAAAGATAGGAATTGAGGTGGTTCTTCCAACCAGTATGGCATTGATGGCCAGTCTACAGGTTCAGTCCAGCATAGTTGAGAGGATCCGGATGGCGCAGTCAGCAGATTCCAAGCTCCAGCGACTCAGAACAGAGTGTGAAGCAGAAAGAAGGCCAGAGTTATGTATCCATGAAGACGGTACACTTCGGCACGGCTCTCGTCTTTGTGTACCCAGTGGAGATATTAGACAGAAAGTCATGGCAGAAGCCCACAGTTCATAGTATTCTATTCATCCGGGTGGTACGAAGAAGTACCGTAATATTCGTCAGCATTTTTGGTGGCATGGCATGAAGAGGGAGATAGCCCGGTTTGTCTCTCGGTGTTTGGTTTGCCAACAGTTTAAAGCTGAACATCAGAGGCCTGCTGGACTTCTTCAACCCTTACCTATCCCAGAATGGAAATGGGAACATATAACCATGGATTTCGTGACCGGATTGCCCAGATCTCCGGCCGGCAGAGATGCTATTTGGGTAATTGTGGACAGGCTTACCAAGGTGGCACACTTTCTCCCATTCAGAGTTGGACAGTCGACGGCGCAGCTAGTAGAGATGTACCTCAGGCAGATCATCAGGCTTCATGGTGTGCCAGTCAGCATCACCTCAGACAGGGATTCAAGATTCATATCACACTTTTGGCGCAGCTTGCAGAAGAGTTTGGGGACTCACCTTCAGTTCAGCTCAGCTTATCACCCGCAGACGGATGGACAATCAGAGCGCACAATCCAGACTCTTGAGGATATGTTGAGATCCTGTACCCTTGACTTCGGTGGTTCATGGGAGAATCATCTGTACCTGGTAGAATTCTCATACAACAACAGTTATCAGGCCAGTATCCAGATGGCACCCTTCGAGGCTCTTTATGGCAGAAAGTGCATATCTCCGCTAGCATGGGACGATGTCGGGGAGAGGCAGATGCTCGGACCCGAATTGATTTTCCAGACGGTTGAAGTGGTCAGGAAGGTCAGAGATCACCTCCGAGTTGCCCAGGACCGCCAGCGCCATTGGGCCGATGCTCATCGGCGTTCCTTAGAATTTGCTGTCGGCGACCATGTATTCCTTAGGATCTCGCCTAACCGCGACGTCATTCGCTTCGGCGTGCGGGGAAAGCTTAGTCCTAGGTATATAGGGCCGTTCGATATTCTAGAGCGAGTAGGAGATGTATCCTATCGTCTCGCTCTTCCGCCGTCGCTAAGTGAGGTGCATGATGTATTCTATGTGTCCTAATTACGACGGTATATTCCGGACCCGAGCCACATCCTAGACCATTCGGAATTTGTTGTTGGTACCAACCTTTCGTATGAGGAGAGGCCCGTGTCTATTTTGGACCGGAGGGAAAAGATACTCAAGAACAAGACTATTAAATTAGTCCGTCTTGCTTGGGGTCATCACTCTCTGGGTGAGTCAACGTGGGAGCGTGAGGACGACATCCGATCACGATATCCCTACCTGTTTGACTCGTGAGGTATAATGTCTTTCTTATGCCTTACGTTTTTCCTTCCTTGTTTGCATTGTATGATTGCTTGATTGAACTGCTTAGTGTAACTTGCCTGTGCTTAGTGTAGCTTGTCGTGACAATCTCTAACTCCTTGATTAAATTCCGAGGACGGAATTCTTTTAAGGTGGGTAGAGTTGTCACCCTCATTTCCTGTATTTCTCGTATTTCGTATTTATACTCGTATCTGGATTTTGGCATGTATTTTTATTTTTCTCAACTTGTGGAATTTCGGTATTTCTCGTATTTTGGTTTTGGCATGGCTCGGTTTTATTGGGGATGGTTCGGTTTGGTTCGGTTTTATGTGTTGGAACACCCTAGCCCTACACTCCACCTTCAGCACACCACAACTCCCCCTCTTTATAACCCCCACCTACCACTCTCTCTCCTCATAACTTCCACCATTAATTTCCTTCTTCTTCTTCTTCTTCTCCTTCCTCCAAAACTCTCCCAACCCTAGGCAAGTGCATCTTGCCACTACATGAGGACCCTCTTTTCTTTGTCCATTTGCTAGTTTAGGACATGGAGATCAACATTAGTTCTTGGGTTTTTATGATTTGGAGTCTCTGTTAATGTAGATCTAAGTTATTGCTATTTTTGGATTTTGTATATTTTGATCCTTTTTGGTTGGTTTTCCTTAAGTTCTAATGTTTCCATGTGGAAGAGCTTTCAGTTTCACTCCAGTTGGAGCCTTGGAAATCCGGATTTGGAGTTCGGATGGCCAAGTTATGAACTTTTGAAGTTTTGGTTTCAGCCATGTGTTCTTGCTGTTTGGAGAAGACAGTGAGCAGTGTACAGAGCTGTTTAGCTACGCACACTGAGCTACGTGCGCTCTTTAGCGCTGCGTACGCAGGCTTGAGTGCGCTTCCTGTTGGAAGCGTGTCTCCTTGAGCGTGCGTGACTTTCATACACACTGCTCCCTGTAGCGTGCGTGATTTTCACGCAGCTGCTCCCTTGAGCGTGCGTGACTTTTCACGCAGCTGCTCCCTTGAGCGTGCGTGACTTTTCACGCACACTGTTCCCTTGAGCGTGCGTGACTTTTCATGCAGCTGCTCCCTTGAGCGTGCGTGACTTTTCACGCACACTGCTCTTTCAGCGTACGTGACTTTTCACGCACACTGTTCCCTTGAGCGTGCGTGACTTTTCACGCAGCTGCTCCCTTGAGCGTGCGTGACTTTTCACGCACACTGTTCTGTAGCGTGCGTGACTTTCACGTACGCGGCTCTTTCAGCATGCGTGACTTTTCGTACGCTGCTCCCCTGACCCCTTTCTTTAAGCTTGGCTTTTCTATGGTCCTGTTTATTGATATTTTATTAGATATTTTACGCCTATTTTATATCCATACGCCTTTTGTCATGAACTTGATTTTACTTAATATGTTTGGAATGACTATTATACATGGCTTGGTATGGCAAGGAACTAGCATAACACGACAGTGACCCGTAGTGGTGCACTCCTGACATGACCAACCTGACATGATAGTGGCCGTCGTGGCGCACTCCTGACAAGTACCCTGACATGATTTATTTTAATGTTGTTACGTGACTTGCCTTGACACCGTGGGTAGTTCTTTCTTGCTTGCTTGTTAAATCCACTTGTCCTGTCTTGCATTATGTCTAGGATGGGACTCCTGAGTACCACGGTCAGGAGTACCTACTAAAATGGATTAAGGTTAATAACTAGAATAACTCAGTAGTCATGAAGAGATGACACAGCTACAGGCAATCCCGTTACCTGGGCGCTCTTGGGATCTGTAGCCTGCCGTCGAGTAGGGCACATTTCCAGCGCACCGTCGAGTGTTGCACCCTCTAAGTCACCTAAGGGTACATTTGTCTCCTGGACGATGTACCCACCTGAATTCAACCCCTAATCTTTCGTCCTGGGTAGCCTGGATGGTCTGCAGGGCTTGTGGCTGTGGAACAATCTCACTGCATCTTGTTAGTAATTAGGCCTGTGATAACCCTAGTTAGTTAAAGTAGTAAGCCGTAGTATCTGCTTGGCCGTGATTGATTGAATGAAGTATAACCAGTCCGGGCATGTCTTGATCCAGTACCAGATTGTTTCCTGCCTTGATTACTTACATTATTATCTTGCCGATAAATGGTAGAAAACCAAGCTCTGTTCAGATGAAGGGTTACAACCCCGGTCCTTGTTTGGTTTACGGGTTGTAACCTGGCTATCGGAATAGTTCCATGGTTATCTCGTCGTATATCATCCTGACATGTTTTCGTAATTTTAGTTTTAATATTAGATTTTCTGTGCTGATTGCTGGCTTTTGTTCTTATTTCGTGGCCCCCTTGTGGCACTTGCTCTTTCTGGGGTTGACCCAGCTGGTTTTGTGTGGCCAAATTTCGGAGCAGCTCCCGAGGATCTACCAAGCTTCCAGCCCAATGGTGAACACTAGACGGAATCCGGGCCAAGAGTGGGTTTTCTATTTTGTTTCGCTCACTCTATTGTAAAAATTATTCTTTTGAGGCGTTTAGCCGACGAGCACCTGTTAGTTCGGGGCACTTTTACTTACTGTCTGCCTATGGGCTGTAAACATAATTGACAAATCCTAGGGTTGATCATGTATGACTAAACTCTTGCTAGTCCTAACATTTTGTAACGACTAGCTTCATGATCAGCTGAATATATAATATTTGGGACGCCTTATTATTGTATATTTAATGATCATACATCTTGCGACTTTACTTACTTGTGGTGATTGAGACACTAGGCTTGTTCATGACCATAAGAGACTGTTGGCTTGTAGAAAACCCTCACATATCTAGACAGCCGTGACCGTATATCGAGGTGGTTTCCATTTCAATATATGTAGCTGGCTATGTCTGCCCCCGCTCTCCACTATTCTGGTTCTGGGGCGTGACATGGTTTAAGTGGTGGCCCATGCAGGTCTTGTCAATTAAGAAATGTGAGGGTTTACCGAATAGATGTCTCAATCAGTATGCGCCCTTGATCTCCGCCTATATTTTCAAATCCCTGAAATTCTTGACCTGATTACATGCTTGTATCGTTGATCTGTCCTGGTCCTTCTTTATTGTTTTTCTGTGTCGTCTTCTTCAGCGGCACTGTACCTGACCCTGCCGATCAGCAAGGAGGAGCACCTCCCGTGGGCCAGCAGCAACCTGGAGATCAAGCCCAGCATTCCGGAGTCGCCTCCAGAGTGATACCCACTGGAGGAGAGTCAACAGTTTGGCTCGTCCAGCCCGCAGAGCCAGATGATGGTACCTTAGTAGGCCTCATCAGAACCTTGATAGCTTCCCAGGATCGTCGAAGCGACGCCCTGCACCAGACAGTTCAAGATGCTTTGACCCGAGGCGGACATCTAGGGAACCAGGCGGCCAACAGCTTCAAGCGCTTGAACCCTCCTTTCTTCGACGACAGCGAGGATGCAATTGTCGCGGATGCATGGCTTCAGGATACCGAGGTGATTCTGGAAGCAGCTAGGACACCTGAGATTGAGAAGGTGGCAGTGGTACTCCTACAGTTGTTGGACTTAGCTCGCAATTGGTGGGCGACACAGGCGATGGGATTAGTGGCACCCATTGCTTGGGCCGTGTTTAGAGAGAGATTCCAGACGAAGTACTTTGATGCTGTGGCTCGGTACGACCTGCAGACCAGATTTACCAACTTGAAGCAAGGAGGCAGAACAGTCGACAGTTATGCATCGGAGTTTTCTAGACTCAGTAGGTTTGCCCCCACCTTGGTGGCGACCGAGTTTGATAGGGCCCAGCAGTTCCAGCAGGGATTGTATTTGGAGATCTTGTTGGCGGTTGAGCAGTTCGAACACCAGACGTTCGATGCAGTCTTGAGAGCAGCTAGGAGGCATGAGTACACCTCCCAGAGGATCGTGGATAGGACCGGAGGTAGGAAGCGGTCCCATAGTCAGATGCACCAATCATCAGCTCCAGCCCCGGCAGCTAGGGGATTGACCATCGGAACTCCGAGACGGGCGGCCTCAGTAACGTCGATTCAGCATTCGACCCCGACGTACCCGCAGCAGCAGAAGCAGAAGCAGACTTCCGCGATGGGATGTTCCCATTGCGGGAAGCCAGGCTATGTAGTGGCAGATTGTCGCAGGGTGTAGGGATTGTGCCTGGCTTGTGGAGCAGCAGATCATAGGATAGGGGCTTGCCCGAATAGGGGTGGTTCATCAGCATCCAACCCTTCTAGCTCTTCGGTGAGAGGACCGGCCCCAGAACCAGTTCAGCAGCAGCAGTATCAGTCTTCGAGGCCCTTGTCGCCTCAGTCTCAGGCATTCCAGCAACAGCACCCCCAGCAGTATGCACAAGCCCAAGGTCAGACCCAGAATAGGCAGAGAGGTTTCCAGCAGAGGGGACCAGCAGCCAGAGGACAAGGTCAGGCCATGATGATGGCTATGGAAGAAGAAGTTGCACCAGGTGAGGTTGTGGCAGGTACTATTCTCGTCAACTCCTCTCCAGCGTCTGTATTATTTGATTTTGGTGCATCGCATTCATTTATGTCTGCACGATTCGAGACACGGATAGGATTGGAGCCCGAGTCGTTATCAGTAAGGCTCAATATACTTACTGGTAATGGTCTTGTGGGAGTAGATCGAGTGTTTTCCTCGTGTCGGGTCGTAGTTAACGGTAGGAAGTTCTCCGCTAGATTCATAGAGTTTCCTATGGCAGACTATGATGTAGTCCTAGGCATGGATTGGTTGAGGAACCAGTATGCTAGGATAGACTGCCATATTGGCAGAGTTGTCTTTAGTATCCCCGGCGAGCCAGAGTTTTCGTTTTCCAGAGGCGCAGTGGAGCCATCTTCCCCAGCATTGCGGATGGCAGTAGCAGCAGTGCAGTTACCCCGGATAGTTGAGGAGTTTCCAGATGTCTTTCCAGAGGAGCTTCCAGGGATGCCACCGGAGCGGAAGATTGAGTTCACTATAGACTTGATTCCCGGGACAGCACCAGTATCAGAGCGAGTCTACAGGATGGCGCCTTCAGAGTTGGAGATTTTATACAAGATGATTGAAGAACTAAGGACCAAGGGATTCATCCGTGCAAGTGGATCGCCTTGGGGAGCCCCGATGCTTCTTGTGAAAAAGAAGGATGGTACGTCCAGGCTATGTGTTGATTATTGTACCTTGAATTCGGTGACAATCAAGAACAGATACCCTCTTTCGAGGATAGATGACTTGTTTGATCAGCTCAGAGGGGCTTCAGTGTTCTCGAAGATCGACTTGCGGTCGAAATACCACCAGATCAGAGTCAAAGAGCAGGACATTCCGAAGATAGCATTCAGATCGAGGTATGGGCATTGGGAGTTCCTTGTTATGCCCTTTGGAGTGACCAATGCGCCGGCCGTATTCATGGACCTCATGAATCGCATTTTCATGCCTTACTTGGATCAATTTGTGATCGTGTTCCTAGATGACATCCTGGTCTACAGCAAGAGTAAAGTAGAGCATGAGCAGTATCTCAGAGTCGTCCTTCAGACGCTTAGGGAGCATCAGTTGTACGCCAAGTTCAGTAAATGCGAGTTCTGGCTCGATCACATTTCATACTTGGGTCACATCATTACCCGAGGAGGAGTGGAAGTGGATTCCCAGAAGATTGTGGCTATCGAGTCATGGCCGGTACCCAGTTCAGTGGCAGAGGTTCGCAGCTTCCTTGGATTGGCCGACTACTACCGGCGGTTCGTTTTAAATTTTGTAAGGATTTCAGCGCCGATGACCCAGTTGACCCGCAAGGATGTGCCATTTGTTTGGACAGCAGAGTGTTAGGAATTATTTGAGAAGTTGAAGCGAGGTTTGATAACGGCTCCCATTCTCACCCTTCCAGATGGGACCGGAGGATTCACAGTTTATTACGACGCTTCAGGCAGAGGATTGGGGTGTGTCTTGATGCAGCATGGGAAGGTAATATCTTATGCGTCACGCCAACTTCGTGATCATGAGAAGAATTACCCGACCCACGACTTGGAATTGGCGGCGGTAGTGTTTGCTTTGAAGTTGTGGAGACACTACTTGTACGGAGATAGAGTGGAGATCTTTACTGATCATAAGAGCCTGAAGTATGTTTTCACCCAGAAGGACCTTAATATGCGGCAGAGAAGATGGCTCGAGCTATTGGTGGATTATGATGTGGATTTGCAGTATCATCCCGGAAAGGCCAACGTTGTGGCAGATGCATTGAGGAGGAGAGCCAGAGTTTATCTCCTGACGGCGCAACCAGAATTATTGGCAGATCTTAAGAAGATGGGAATTGAGGTGGTTCTTCCAACCAGTATGGCATCGATGGCCAGTCTACAGGTTCAGTCCAGCATAGTTGAGTGGCTCCGGATGGCGCAGTCAGCAGATTCCAAGCTCCAGCGACTCAGAACAGAGTGTGAAGCAGAAAGAAGGCCAGAGTTATGTATCCATAAAGACGGTACACTTCGGCACGGCTCTCGTCTTTGTGTACCCAGTAGAGATATCAGACAGGAAGTCATGGCAGAAGCCCACAGTTCACAGTATTCTATTCATCCGGGTGGTACGAAGAAGTACCGTGATATTCGTCAGCATTTTTGGTGGAATGGCATGAAGAGGGAGATGGCCCGGTTTGTCTCTCGGTGTTTGGTTTGCCAACAGGTTAAAGCTGAACATCAGAGGCCCGCTGGACTTCTTCAACCCTTACGGATCCCAGAATGGAAATGGGAACATATAACCATGGATTTCGTGACCGGATTGCCCAGATCTCCGGTCGGCAGAGATGCTATTTGGGTAATTGTGGACAGGCTTACCAAGGTGGCACACTTTCTCCCATTCAGAGTTGGACAGTCGATGGCGCAGCTAGCAAAGATGTACCTCAAACAGATCGTCAGGCTTCATGGTATGCCAGTCAGCATCACCTCAGACAGGGATTCAAGATTCACATCACACTTTTGGCGCAGCTTGCAGAAGAGTTTGGGGACTCACCTTCAGTTCAGCTCAGCTTATCACCCGCAGACGGATGGACAATCAGAGCGCACAATCCAGACTCTTAAGGATATGTTGAGATCCTGTACCCTTGACTTCGATGGTTCAGGGGAGAATCATCTGTACCTGGTAGAATTCTCGTACAACAACAGTTATCAGGCCAGTATCCAGATGGCACCCTTCGAGGCTCTTTATGGCAGGAAGTGCAGATCTCTGCTAGCATGGGACGATGTCGGGGAGAGGCAGATACTCGGATCCGAATTGATTTTTCAGACGGTTGAAGTGGTCAGGAAGGTCAGAGTTCACCTCCGAGTTGCCCAGGACCGCCAGCGCCATTGGGCCGATGCTCATTAACGTTCTTTAGAATTTGCTGTCGGTGACCATGTATTCCTTAGGATATCGCCTAACCTCGGCGTCATTCACTTTGGCGTATGGGGAAAGCTTAGTCCTCGGTATATAGGGCCGTTCGATATTCTAGAGCGAGTAGGAGATGTATCCTATCGTCTCGCTCTTCCGCTGTCGCTAAGTGAGGTGCATAATGTATTCCATGTGTCCCAATTACGATAGTATATTCCGAACCCGAGCCACATCCTAGACCATTCGGAATTGGTTGTTGGTACCAACCTTTCGTATGAGGAGAGGCCCGTGTCTATTTTGGACCGGAGGGAAAAGATACTCAAGAACAAGACTATTAAATTAGTCCGTGTTGCTTGGGGTCATCACTCTCTGGGTGAGTCAACGTGGGAGCGTGAGGACGACATCCGATCACGATATCCCTACCTGTTTGACTCGTGAGGTATAATGTCTTTCTTATGCCTTACGTTTTTCCTTCCTTGTTTGCATTGTATGATTGCATGATTGAACTGCTTAGTGTAACTTGCCTGTACTTAGTGTAGCTTGTCGTGACAATCTCTAACTCCTTGATTAAATTCCGAGGATGGAATTCTTTTAAGGTGGGCAGAGTTGTCACCCTCATTTCCCGTATTTCCCGTATTTCGTATTTATACTCGTATCTGGATTTTGGCATGTATTTTTATTTTTCTCAACTTGTAGAATTTTGGTATTTCTCGTATTTTGGTTTTGGCATGGCTCGGTTTTATTGGGGATGGTTCGGTTTGGTTCGGTTTTATGTGTTGGAACACCCTAGCCCTACACTCCACCTTCAACACACCACAACTCCCCCTCTTTATAACCCCTACCTACCACTCTCTCTCCTCATAACTTCCACCATTAATTTCCTTGTTCTTCTTCTTCTTCTCCTTCCTCCACAACTCTCCCAACCCTAGGCAAGTGCATCTTGCCACTACATGAGGACCCTCTTTTCTTTGTCCATTTGCTAGTTTAGGACATGGAGATCAACATTAGTTCTTAGGTTTTTATGATTTGGAGTCTCTGTTGATGTAGATCTAAGTTATTGCTATTTTTAGATTTTACATGTTTTGATCCTTTTTGGTTGGTTTTTCTTGAGTTCTGATGTTTCCATGTGGAAGAGCTTTCAGTTTCACTCCAGTTGGAGCCTTGGAAATCCGGATTTGGAGTTCGGATGGCCAAGTTATGAACTTTTAAAGTTTTGGTTTCAGCCATGTGTTCTTGCTGTTTGGAGAAGACAGTGAGCAGTGTGCAGAGCTGTTTAGCTACGCACACTGAGCTACGCGCGCTCTTTAGCGCTGCGTACGCAGGCTTGAGTGAGCTTCCTGTTGGAAGCGTGTCTCCTTGAGCGTGCGTGACTTTCACACACACTGCTCCCTGTAGCGTGCGTGATTTTCACGCAGCTGCTCCCTTGAGCGTGCGTGACTTTTCACGCAGCTGCTCCCTTGAGCGTGCGTGACTTTTCACGCACACTGTTCCCTTGAGCGTGCGTAACTTTTCACGCAGCTGCTCCCTTGAGCATGCGTGACTTTTCACGCACAATGCTCTTTCAGCATGTGTGACTTTTCACGCACACTGTTCCCTTGAGCGTGCGTGACTTTTCACGCAGCTGCTCCCTTGAGCGTGCGTGACTTTTCACGCACACTGTTCTGTAGCATGCGTGACTTTCACGTACGCGGCTCTTTCAGTGTGCGTGACTTTTCGTACGCTGCTCCCCTGACCCCTTTCTTTAAGCTTGGCTTTTCTATGGTCCTGTTTATTGATATTTTATTAGATATTTTATGCCCATTTTATATCCTTACACCTTTTGTCATGAACTTGATTTTACTTAATATGTTTGGAATGACTATTATACATGGCTTGGTATGGCAAGGAACTAGCATAACACGACAGTGACCCGTAGTGGTGCACTCCTGACATGACCAACCTGATATGATAGTGGCCGTCGTGGCGCACTCCTGACAAGTACCCTGACATGATTTATTTTAATGTTGTTACGTGACTTGCCCTAACACCGTGGGTAGTTCTTTCTTTCTTGCTTGTTAAATCCACTTGTCCTGTCTTGCACCATGTCTAGGATGGGACTCCTGAGTACCACGGTAAGGAGTGCCTACTAAAATGGATTAAGGTTAATAACTAGAATAACTCAGTAGTCATGAAGAGATGACACAGCTACAGGCAATCCCGTTACCTGGGCGCTCTTGGGATCTGTAGCCTGCCGTCGAGTAGGGCACATTTCCAGCGCACCGTCGAGTGTTGTACCCTCTAAGTCACCTAAGGTTACATTTGTCTCCTGGACGATGTACCCACCTGAATTCAACCCCTAATCTTTCATCCTGGGTAGCCTGGATGGTCTACAGGGCTTGTGGCTGTGAACAATCTCACTGCATCTTGTTAGTAATTAGGCCTGTGATAACCCTAGTTAGTTAAAGTAGTAAGCCGTAGTATCTGCTTGGCCGTGATTGATTGAATGAAGTATAACCAGTCCGGGCATGTCTTGATCCAGTACCAGATTGTTTCCTGCCTTGATTACTTACATTATTATCTTGCCGATAAATTGTGGGAAACTAAGCTCTGTTCAGATGAAGGGTTACAACCCCGGTCCTTGTTTGGTTTACGGGTTGTAACCTGGCTATCGGAATAGTTCCATGGTTATCTCGTCGTATATCATCCTGACATGTTTTCGTAATTTTAGTTTTAATATTAGATTTTCTGTGCTGATTACTGGCTTTTGTTCTTATTTCGTGGCCCCCTTGTGGCACTTGCTCTTTCTGGGGTTGACCCAGCTGGTTTTGTGTGGCCAGATTTCGGAGCAGCTCCCGAGGATCTACCAAGCTTCCAGCCCAATGGTGAACACTAGACAGAATCCGGGCCAAGAGTGGGTTTTCTATTTTGTTTCGCTCACTCTATTGTAAAAATTATTCTTTTGAGGCGTTTAGCCGACGAGCACCTGTTAGCTCGGGGCACTTTTACTTACTGTCTGCCTACGGGCTGTAAACATGATTGACAAATCCTAGGGTTGATCATGTATGACTAAACTCTTGCTAGTCCTAACATTTTGTAACGACTAGCTTCATGATCAGCTGAATATGTAATATTTGGGACGCCTTATTATTGTATATTTAATGATCATACATCTTGCGACTTTACTTACTTGTGGTGATTGACACACTAGGCTTGTTCATGACCATAAGAGACTGTTGGCTTGTAGAAAACCCTCACATATCTAGACAGCCGTGACCGTATATCGAGGTGGTTTCCATTTCAATATACGTAGCTGGCTATGTCTGCCCCCGCTCTCCACTATTCTGGTTCTGGGGCGTGACATGGTTTAAGTGGTAGCCCATGCAGGTCTTGTCAATCAAGAAATGTGAGGGTTTACCGATTAGATTTAGGTTTGATTGTTTGTGTTTTATTAATCATATTTCTTTATCATAATTAATTGAGACCTTGCTTGTGATTAGGTCATAGACCAGGTTTTCTTGAGGATATCTCCGACTCGTGGTACGATACGTTTTGATGGAGGCGGAAAGCTTATCCCGCGCTTCATCGACCCTTTCGTTATCAGCGGGAGAGTTGATGATGTGGCATACAGGCTAGACTTGCCACCGGTACTAGGGGGTCCACAACGTATTTCATGTATCACAGTTGAGACAGTACGTGGCTGACCCTAGCCATGTGCTTGATCATTCGGAGATTGAGGTTGGACCTTCTCTCAGCTATCCAGAGCAGCCAGTGGAGATTCTAGATCGACGGGAGAAGGTTCTGAGGAACCAGGTGATACCCTTGGTACGCGTCGCATGGAGGCATCATTCTCCAGGAGAGTCTACCTGGGAGCGGGAGGATGAGATGCGCGAGCGTTACCCATATCTTTTTGGACCTTGAGGTATACTTTTTATCCTTCTCATCAGTTGTATTTCGCCTTTCAATTTCGAGGACGAAATTTTTTTAAGGAGGGTAGATTTGTCACTACCATATTTCTAGTTTGAGGGTATTTTTGTCATTTTTGGGGTTATTTGAATTTATGGGAATTTTTAGAATTTATTTTGGAATTATTTTAATGAGGGTTGACTAGGTTGACTTTGACTAGCAATGACCTTGGTAGATGTAGAAGCATGGAAAATACTAAAGAAAATGACTCATGCGGCCAAAGAACACTATGCGGCTCAGAAAACTCATGCGGCTCAGGGAATCATGCGGCATAAGAAGCTATGCGGCCCAAGGCATTCCATGCGGCTCAGAAGACACGTGGCTTGATAGTGCTCCCCTTCGCCCATGCTGCATTAATTTCTTTGACAGCTGACCCCTCTGAAAAGTTGACAGCCCTGACACCAAAGCGGGTAATTATGGCTCTGTCATAATAATGAATCTCTAGGGAAGAGAAAAGAGATCACTGACACAAATCCCCGAGAGCCATAAAAATGCCACGTGGCCTTGCCACGTGGGCATTCGTATGCGGTTCACTGCTCATGCGGTTCAATAAATCCCATGCGGCTCAGAGCGAATCTGTTCTATGCGGCTCAGGCCATGAAAGCCTCATGCGGCTCGAACAAAGGACTTCCCATGCGGCTCAGAGTGAACCTATCCTATGCGGCTCAGACCATGAAAGCCTCATATGGCTCGAGCGAGGACTTCTTATGCGGTTCAAGAGAGTCATGTCCATGCGGCTCAGGCGGATATGTACCTATGCGGCCGATAAGAATTACTCCTCTGTGGTTAAAGGGCTCAGGTGAGGGCCACTGCCCACGCTGCCCTGACACGTGGGCTTAACCATATGCGGCTCACATTCATATGCGGCTCACAAGTCATGCGGTCCAAATCCTTCCAGCAGCTTCTAGGACACGTGTCCTAAACCAATTAATTCCTAAAATTGGCTGCCATTAAAGATTGGGTTAAATTCCAATAATCTGGGACACGTGGAAGAAGAATAGATCTAATTTATTCGCAGATATCAGAAGATCATTATAAGGAAGATTTATTCCGATCAACATTAATTGCTCATGGGATTTGGTGTATTCTACACCTAATGGCCCAGATTCATCATAATTAAAACGAATGGCCTGGATTGACCAATCCCCAAGCCGCCGTCATCTCCAAGAGCTAATCATTGGCAACCCTAATGATCACATCCCACTATTATAAATAGCAGGGTGCCATTCCCTTGCAAAAGATATACAATTTCAGAGAGGAAAATACATATATACAAAGAGACTTTCCATCTTAGTAAGAGAGAGAATACACACAGAGAGAGAGAGAAGCCAGAGGAGCAAGAAGAGCATTTCTTCATCAACGCCAACCATCTTTTCACAAGGAGCCAAGGCTGCATACCGATCGTCCAAGGAGTAAGGCAGGGCTGCCGTCGCCTTCCCGAGCCTCTATCGTCACCCCCCAGAATCTAAAATAAACAATTGTACTTAGACTGCTGTACCTAGGTTTTTGTCCCTAGGCTTTCTTTGTACAAGCGAGTTTGTAACGTGAAGTAAAAGTCCGGTCCTCCGATAATTGTTCTGTTCTTTTATATTTTATGGCAAACACGATGGCGACTCTGCTGGGGACTAACTTCTCCACGGCTGAGGAGTTGGTGACGCAATCGTATGCAGCCAAGCTTGGCTCCACTCAACAAAAGATGGTCGCCCGGTTCGACTAACAGGCATTCGAAGAAATACTCTCCGACAAGAGCACTGGCCCGGTCCAGAAGCTAGCCCGCACAAAGAAGGCCCGTAAGGAGTGGAGACCCCGATCCTTCGTTCCTACTGAAGCTCTTACGGAGACACCCTCTATTGTTCAAGACGGGGAGCAAAATTCCCCTGCGGCCCCACTTCAGATCGTAGACAACTCTGCTGTCCACAAGTCTGGCAGAAGAAAACACTATGATGCTGGACTTGCAGGGACAAAGAGGAACTCTATGAGATCCGAGCCGCATAAGGGTATCAGCCGCAGGGAGAAAGCTCATACGGCTACGTCCTCCAGCCGCATGAAGAAAACTCATACGGCCATATCTGTCAGCCGCATAGCTTATGCGGCTACAGTTGCCAACCACACGGATGAAACTCGTGAGGCTATGGAAGTCAATCGCTTGCAGAAAACCCATGCGGCCACAAGTGCCAACCGCATGCGGCCAGCCTGTACGGTCGTGACTCTTAGCCGCATAAAAACAATTCATCCGACGGCAGAAGACAACCGCATGCAGACAGCCTGCACGGTATCCAACTCTAGCCGCATAACATCCGTTTCACGCTTCTCTCGATCAGCCTTCGACCGTGTATCATGCGGTCCTGACCCTGATGGTTCTCTAGATGATAAGCCAGACTCTGTGGTATTCAACTTGGACTCCTCCTATTACGCACCCGCAGGTGCTAAAAGGAGGAAGTCTAGGGCAGCGCGGGCTCATCGGGCCCAGTCAGCTGTTCCAACCTCTGACTATCGGGGCATCCCGTTGACCATCACACGGGCCTCGAATGGGAAGTTGTATACAACCGCTCGAGTCCAGCCCCCGGCGGCAAACGGACAAAGTGGTTCCTCTGACCTGCGGGAGGCGATCCTCCACAAACGTAAGGAAAGAGAAGGAGTGTCGGTGTACAAAGAGTCCTCGCTTGGACATCGCTGCACCCAAATCATCGTCAATTGTTGCTGCAACAACGCGGCAGTGACGGAAGATCGGCCGTCCGTCTTCCAAAGGCTACAGCACCCGAGCTCAGAAGATGAGGCACCTCCTGTTGTCTCTTGCAATTCTGCTCAAAAGGTCCCCGCCGAAGGGAGAAGGAAAAAGACGAGTATCTCCAGTCCCAAGATATCAACCACTACAGCTAAGAAATTATCGTCTAAACGGTTGTCCTCTACCGGTGTATTCCAACACACCCGTTCGAAGACGAAATTTACCACGATGGGAAATTCATCATCTACATCGCTGGGGGTTGAAGGAGTTGGGGGTAACACTCCTCTGAACATCCACAACAATTCGATGTTTCAAGGAGCCGAGCCCGGACAAACAACTCTTCCATCGGGGGCAACAGACGCTGATGTCCCCGAGGACATCCGCAACTCTCAAGACGAAGCAAGCTCTGAAGCCGGGGATACCGTTCCCTCCGAGTCTGAGCCCGAAGAGAACATTTCCACCTATCCCGACGACTTCTCGGTGCATGGGTACGACTCGGAGGGCACATCCTCCACCGTTCCTTCCATCCCTCCTCATGTAAGGACGGTTTTCATGACGGACAGCAATCAAGGAGGTTCCAATGATCGCCAGCGCATCGACAATCTCAAAGCCATATTACTTGCTTTGGTCAAGTCTGTAGACGAGATTAAAGCGGCCCTGCCCACTCTACAAGGAGGAACGCCCGGTCAAACAAGCACAGGCCCCGCGGTCAATGTAGATTCGAACTCAGCGACACCAAATCCGGGCAATAATCCTTCCGAAATAATAGCCCCTACCGCGACAGATGAGACCCGAGAGGTAAGGAGAGAGGTCCAGGAGCTCCGAGCCATGTTCCGTGCTCGAGAAAACGCTCAAGATCTCAGAATACGGCAACTATACCCTGCTGAATGGAGGGATGTTCCATTCCCACCAAGATATAAGCCGTTCAATATCAACTCGTATGATGGGAAAACCTCAGCAAGTCGGTACATCACTTACTTCGAGGTCACCACCGACCATCTGCCCCATGATGATGCTATCCTCACATGATTATTCATTGGGGCATTGGAAGGAGTCGCCTTCGATTGGTACCGCAATCTACCGGACAACTGCATCCACTCCTTCACCAGCTTCAAGCGCCTGTTCTTGGAGCGATTCTATGAAGTAGGACAGGACGTCACTATGTCCACTCTCATGGACGTCGTCCAAGGGAAGAAGGAGTTGACAAGGAACTACATCGAGCGGTTCCACCAGACCGCCATGAAGCTGCCTTCCGAAAATCCTGATTCCTCTCTGATTGAAATTTGCCAAAAGAGACTGCTTCCAACGATCAGTCTCTAGATGGGCGAAAGTCAATTCAAAGATTGGAAGGCGTTCATCATCAGCGCCACAAGCGCCGAAGAACGATTGAAGAAGGCTCGCCAACTGGGATTGCACATCTCAGAGGGAGAAAACAAGGGCAAGCGTCCCAACAACGATAATGGGGGTAACCCCTCCAACAATCGGGACAGCAAGGGGAAGCAGGTTATGGTGGCCGACACGGCACAAAAGCCCGAGTCACAACCAGCAGACAAATAATGGCCTCAGATCACTTACTCTTTCGAAGACGGCCACATCAAGCCTATCTTGGACATGCTCATACAAGAAGACAGAATTCAGCTTCCTCCACCAAGACGGGAGCCTCGGCCGGCTGATCTGGAGAACCCAAAGTTCTGCCATTATCACCGTTATGTACACCACGCTACACACGACTGCTACCAACTAAAACGGTACATCCAAAGCCTCATCGATTCGAACGCTCTGGCCATCGACTTCGAAGAGGTAACCGTAGCAGCCAATATGGTGTCCATGCAATTCGGTAGCTTCCCTCCGACGGAGACTCAAGACGGGGTAATCCCCGTCCCTCTGGCGACAATGGAGATTACCAATCTTCTACCTCCCCGGGAACAGGCTGCTGGTCTAGTACCTCTCACCACCTCACGAGGGAAGGTCATGTGGGTCCATCCAGACTTGGTATCAGAAGTAACTCGGTCCACACCATCTTCCACCAACAAAAGGAAGAGTGGAAAAATTAGGACCTGCCACACAATCTCAGTAGACAACGAGGAAGCTACAGCCGTCGTCACGCGGTCCGGAGCACAATCCCAACCTGTGGTCGACAACCCAGCCGAAAATCATCAACCCACTACAACTGATGCTTTGGGACCGGCTCATCCTTCGACGACCGACAAGCCTAGGCCGAAGGAGACTCGTTTCGACAAATCTCTCCGAAAAGACGCAACCCAAGGGCTAGAGAGGCCCTATAACTTTGACATCTTAGCACAATTGGCTAACACTCCGGCCAAATTGTCACTGTACGAACTCCTAAGGCCTTCCAAGGACGTTCGTATTGCATTGAGCGAAGCACTCCAAAATGCCGATGTCTATCTGGCTCAATCCAACCTCACCGGGAAGGACTCACCTGTGGATCTCCAGGATAGTGCATGTACGGAAGCAATGTCCAACATCGTCTTCACTCCGCAGGACATGCTCATCAAAACCAACCTACATGATCGCCCACTATACTACACAGGATACATCGGCGACGTGAAGGTGGATCGGATGCACATTGACCCTGGCTCTTCCATAAGCATCATCCCAAAGGGTCTGCTACATCATCTCCGCATCCCAATGCATTGCCTGACACCTACAAGCACCGCCATCAGTGGTTTCAATTCGGACAGGAGCTACCCTATTGGGAAGATTTGTCTGAAGTGTCAAATTGGCGACCTCCAATACGAAGTCACCTGCTACGTTATAGATGCAGACACTTCTTACAACATCCTCTTGGGGTGCCCATGGATACACGATTATATGATCGTGCCTTCTACGCTACACCAGTACTTCAAATATGTCGACAAATACGGCTTCGTGAAGACAGAATTTGCTGATATCGATCCCTTCAAGGGGGTCGAATCCTACTACTCAGACTCCTGCCTATACAAAAAGTCGAAGAGGCACCTTGATGAAGGAAATGAACAAGCTAGTACCGAAATGGCCACGGGATCAGAAGGACCCCTGACGATCCACCTCAAAGCTCGCAAATCGGGCAAGTCCGCACCCCTTACCGCCACTCTGTGGAAGGACGCGATCAGCCTCTCGGCGCAAGAGGAGCAGATGATAATCCGGCTGCCAAGGTCCGGCTAAGTGTCGAAACCCACAACGGGGCCACTGATAATCAGACTGCCGAGAGTCAGTCAACCCCAAACAGGGAAGTTCAATCCCTCCGACAAGCCGCTGACGATACGCCTTCCCAAGAAGGGTCGTCACCCCGACGCAAGGTCTGACACTTCTAGCGAACCGGCCACTCCTCGCTCCACCTCGAATGCCAAACTGGGGGTCGCTAGTCTGCCAACAACTCCACGCTTTGCCCCGTCAACTGAACTATTGACAATCAAGCTTCCCAGGTCGTCCTCTCAGTCTTCATTTACACAGGGGGTAGCCGAAGAGGAACTGGAGCTAGCCAAGTATATGGCTACTCACACCAATGTCCCCTCCGCTGATGATGTAATCCCCCTAGAAAAGATACTTTACTTCATCAATAAAGGGTTATCTTTGAACTACACCGAGCTCAGTAAGCTATGTATAATGTATGCTATGGAACACGGTATAGGCACTCATCTACACACACAGGTGACAAATGTGCACACCGCAATCCAGCTTATTCTAGCAGAAGACGCTTACCGTATAATCGAGGGAGGGGACAATCCAATCATCTTCGGCCGGAAGGACGATCCGCACCCCTTCACCATAAAAGAAGTTGATCTTGGGTCAGATGCCGGAAGATTGCCTCTGTATCTTTATAGCCTCCAGTCCAAATATCTCATGCAAAAATAGGGGTATGATCTGGAGACGACGCTAGGTTTGAACTACGACACTGGGCGACGATTACCTTTGAAGCCATCAGTCCCGACAGGCAAACCACGAGACTACTATAGCAAAACTCGATGCGGGCTAGGGTATGTAACTCCCACAACGACCCCTGAGAGTTCAGATGAAGAGTGTGACTGGCAGTCACATTCAACCGGGTCACCAACTTCTGACTCGAATACCAGCATCGGAGATATATTCAAACAAGTCCTGTCAGTCAACATGGCATTCATCGACGCTTACGAAGAAGACGAAGACATCCCCGAAATCCTTGAGCTAGAGCCATGGGCCCAATAATTGGACGCACAATGGGAAAAGCGGTTCGAGCTGAAAGAACCTCCTACTGAAGATGAGGTCACACAAGTGGATCTCGGCAGTGAATCTTCTCCGAAACCAATTTTCGTCAGTAAAAGCCTAACAGACGAAGACCGGGAGTCGCTGCTAAAACTTGTCAGAGAATACATTGATGTGTTCACCTGGAGCTATGAAGATATGTCAGGGTTAAATCCCGACATTGCTCTTCACAAACTCAACATTCGGCCTGATACAAAACCAGTCAAACAACAACAGCGATGCTTCCGCCCGGGCATCATTGACGCAATTGAGGCCGAAGTCAACAAACTGATAGCCAGCGGCTTCATTCGTGAAGAGCAACATCCAGATTGGGTCGCCAACATAGTACCCGTCCTCAAGAAGAATGGAAAGATTCGAATCTGCATCGACTTCCGCAACCTGAACGAGGCGTGCCCCAAAGATGAATTCCTCCTTCCTATCACAGACATCATGATCGACAATACTTGCGGCTTCGAACGCATGTCATTCATGGATGGCTTCTCGGGGTACAACCAAATCAAAATGTCTCCTGATGACGAAAAGCATACATCATTCCGAACACCGATTGGCACGTACTGCTACACAGTCATGCCTTTCGGTTTAAAGAATGCTGGCGCCACATATCAAAGAGCCATGAGCATCATTTTTAGAGACCACTTACGCAAGACGGTAGAGTGCTATGTTGACGATATAGCCGTTAAGTGCCGTAGCAAGGAAGACCATCTGCAGGATCTAAGGACAGTATTTGACCTAATGCGAACGCACAATTTGAAAATGAACCCCACGAAGTCCTTTCTGGGCGTATCCAGCGAGAAGTTCTTAGGCTTCATCATCACCGCACAGGGTATCCATGTAGATCCTGAGAAGACGAAAGCAATCATGGAGATGGGTCCCCCGAGAAATCTCCGTGAACTCAGAGGCCTTCAAGGGAGGCTAGCTTACATCAGAAGGTTCATTTTCAACCTCTCTGGGCGATGCCGACCATTCATGCACCTCATGAAAAAAGGAGTCTCACTCGTATGGGACGAGGAATGCCAGCGTGCTTTCGACAACATCAAAGAATATTTATCAAATCCTTCGGTCTTGGTGGCCCCAGTCCCTGGAAAACCATTCCTGCTCTATGTACGAGCAATGGAATATTCCCTCGGGGCTCTGCTGGCACAAAACAACGACGCAGGCCATGAACAGGCCATATATTACCTCAGCCGAATGATGGTTGGGCCAGAGCACCGATACACCGCTGTGGAGAAGGAATGCCTTGCCCTGGTGTTCACCATTCAGAAAACGCGACACTATGTCACCGGACAAACCATGCATGTGATCTCACGGGTCAACCCTCTCAGAGTCCTCATGACCAAACCAGGGGCACTCAGCTCTCGCCTCGCTATATGGACAATATTGCTGTCCCCTTATCATATGATCTTTGTCCCACAAAAGGCAGTCCAAGGTCAAGCCCTGTCGAACTTTTTAGCAGCCCACCCAGGCTCGGAGTCCTCCAGAATATAGGAAGAGATCCCAGACGAGGTCGCCGACTCGCATGCAACCTCTCATGAGGCTATATGGCGAATGTTCTTTGACGGTGCTTCAAAGACCGGACCTAAAGGCAATATAGTCATCGGAATCGGGGTAGTGCTGGTCTCCCTTTCCGGATTGGTGATTAACCGCGCTTATTCCCTCTCCGAGCCCTGCTCTAACAATGTGGCCGAGTACAACGCTCTGGTCATCGGCCTCCAACTTGTAAAAGAGCTGGGGGTAGAATACCTTGAAGCATACGGCAATTCCCAACTAATCGTCAATCAGATCCAGGATTCGTACGAAGTCCGTCATGAAGACATGATCCCTTATCACCAAATAGCGATCGATATTATCTCGTCATTTGAGGAGTTCTTTATCGAGCACGTCCCCAGACTCCGAAATATTGAAGCCGATGCCCTAGCTGGTCTTACCGCTTCCCTAGAAGTTCCGAATTATGATCGCCAATAGGTAGAGGTGATAGGCCACGAACTGGTCTGTCCTAAAAACAATATACAATTCGTGGCAAGTTATTCCACATAGACGGTCGATGATGCCCCAGATTGGAGACAACCATTCATCGACTTCGTCGTCTACGACATCCTGCCCGAGAACCCGAAGGAAGCCACTTCCATCAGAAGGCGTTCTCTCAGATTCTTCTATGATACAGAGACGAAGATGCTGTATCGCCGCTCATACGACGGATTACTGCCTCGGTGTCTGTCAAACGCAAAAGCCAAAGAAGCAGTACGAGAAGCTCATGACGGTGTCTGCGGGGCCCACCAGCCCGGCCCAAAACTACAAGATCGCCTTCGTCGAATGGGCTACTATTCGCCCACGATGGTGGCAGATGCGATAGATTATGCTAGAAAATGCAAAGCTTGCCAAGTCCACGCGGACTTCATCCACCAACCATCAGAATTTCTACATCCAACAGTGGCGTCCTGGCCATTCGAAGCATGGAGAATGGATATCATTGGTCCAATCACCCCACCTTCCTTCCGAGGACATCGCTTCATACTTGCGATCACTGATTACTTCTCCAAATGGGCGGAAGCTGTTCCGCTTGCAGAAGTCAAAACTTCGAACGTGATCAGCTTCCTCAAGCATCACGTCATCTACCACTTTGGACTACCCCGAAGGATCATTCATGATAATGGTCCGCAGTTTGCAAGCCACGCATTCTATCGGTTTTGCGATAAACACCGTATTCAGAATATAGCTTCGACGCCGTACAACCCGGCAGCAAACGGGTAAGCAGAGGCGTTCAATAAAACAATTATCAAACTCCTCAAGAAGATCGTCTCCTCCAACAAGCGCGACTGGAACGAGAAGCTCGGCGAGTGCTTATGGGCTTATTGCACACAATTCGGACCGCCATCGGGAGTACACCATTCGCTCTAGTATACGGAAGTGAGACAGTTCTCCCATTAGAGACTCAAATATCCTCACTCCGGGTCGCCCTCACTTATCAATTGACGACGTAGGACAACTACCGACGTCGACTGCAAGAGTTAGAGGCCTTAGATGAAAAGCGCCTCCTAGCTCAGCAAAGGATCGAGCTGTACCAAGCACGCATCTCGGGAGCCTTCAACAAGAAGGTCAAAATCAGAACATTCCAGGTAGACGATCTCGCCTTGGCAGTCCGGAGGCCGATGGTCACGACTCACAAGACCGCCAACAAGTTTTAGCCAAAATGGGAAGGCCCATTTATCATCGAGGCCGTGTTCTCCAACGGTGCTTACCGCCTCGCCAAGCAGAACGGAGACTTGCTCATGTTGCCCGTCAACGACAAGTTCTTGAAGAAATACTATGTTTAAACAACATTCTCCAGACCATCGAGTCACGTGCCCGCTGGTACCACTAAACTCACTCCATAAATTTCTAGATTCTCGAGTCATGTACCCGCTGGTACCACTGAACTCACTTCATAAATTCTCCAGATTCTCGAGTCATGTACCCGCTGGTACCACTAAACTCACTCCATAAATTCTCCAGATTCTCGACTCATGTACCCGCTGGTACCACTGAACTCACTCCATAAATTTCTAGATTATCGAGTCACGTACCCGCTGGTACCACTGAACTCACCCTCATAGTTTTCCAGATTCTTGAGTCATGTATCCGCTGATACCACTGAACTCGCCCTCATAAAATTCCAGATTATTAAGTCATGTATCTGCTGGTACCTCTGAACTTACACTTTGATTCCAACATTCATGGATTGTCGAGTTATGTACCCATCGGTACCCCTGAACTTATATCCTGGTCACTCTTTTGAAAGAAAGTCATGTATAACTATACCGCTGAACTTTCTTCCTACAAGAGATCCTCCCTCATGATCTAACACCTGCACTCCCAGTGCACAACAAAGGTAACGGGTCCACAAACTTCCAAGACGCCATGTCCTTATTACCTCTGAGTCATCCCACTTCCGCCAAAAAACAAATCACCCCCTACATAGAACTTCCATGTCCTTATTACCTCTGAGTTGTTCTATGTGCCCTCCTTCATTGAGCCCACTCCTGTCATATCCTCATTACCTCTGAACGGGAAGGCTCCGTCGAAGAAACCTTCATACTTACCACGTCCTTATTACCTCTGAGTAAGTATGATGATCCTCTTTCGACCTATTATCTATACCCACAACCGGAGTACGCCAAGGGTAATAGGTCCATAAATGTCCTCTGTTGACCATCAATATTCTCTGTCGAGTTCACTCCTGCCATGTCCTTATTACCTCTGAGTAGGAAGACTCTACGTTAAAAAAACCTTCCCACTTGCCATGTCCTCGTTACCTCTGAGCAAGTATATCGGTTCTCCTTCATCCTATTATCCGTATCCTAAACCAGGGTACGCCAAGGATAATAGGCCCACAAATATCCTCATCTAAATTTCTCAGCACAAATCTATCACCTCATCAGGCCCTAGGAGCCCAGCTGCTCTACGGTATTCCCTTTTTCAATACCAAGAGCACCCATGACCACGTCACTATGGCTGCTTCAGGTACCCTGACCAAAACTTGTTACCTCTACCTAAAACCAAGGTACGCCATGGGTAACAGGTCCACAAGTATGTCCCCTATACGGGGGAAAACATCGCCACAATATCACAGGCACAGCAAGCAATACAAATGAAGGGTAGAATTAAAAGTACTCTTTATTTGAAGGAAAAAAAGCATTACATACTTCGGGATTATGTCCCCTTCAGAAAGAAAGAAAACAGAAAGAAAACAAGAAGAAAAAGCCGACTACATTTCAGCATTACTCAATTCTAGGAGGCGGTTTCTTACTGTGGTGGTCCCCCGTTCAATCCGTTGCCGAGCGCGACGCTCGACCTCCTGGAATAAATTCTCCTCATTATCCAAGCCCAAAAACGCTTGACAGTCATCTTCTAATTTCTTCAAGGCAGTCTCCAGGTCAGTCGAAGCTTGAGTAACCCTGTCAGCCTCTTGAACAATTAGTCCCCTGTCATTGTGGGTAGTCTCGAGTTCAGACTCCAAGAAAGTCAACTTCTTCTGAAGCACAAGGATCTGCTCCCGTATCTCAGCAATCTCACGAGAGACAGACTCCTCCCGAGCCACAATGTTTTCGGTCGCATAACTCAATTGATCATACCGATCAGCTAAGTCGCTGAGATCCTTCAGCGCGGCCGGTCTGGTCTTATCTCGAGCCGCTCTGGTCCTCTCTATAACAGCGGTAAGGGAATTTTGCTCCTCGTTTATAACAGCAGGCAGATCAGCCTGTCGCAATACTCGAAGCTCAGACACCAGCTGATCAGCCTCCAGCAATTTTGCCTCTAGAAGCGAAGCCATCCCTGCATCATCAGGAAGATCCCTAAGGATGTTTATTTGACCATGGGCACATTGTCGGGCCAAGGTAAAAGAGGTCCCTCTGTCTACAGCGGCCTCGATTCCCCTCTTCAAATGACGATGAAAACTGGCAACTACGTCCTGCAACGTGTCGTTCAAGACCTCAGCAGAGGAGGGCGTCAAGGGAAGCCGGAGTGGCAACGTCGGAGAAGTAACGCTAGAGTTCGCCATCAGGGGAACGGAGTCCGAGAAGAACGATGCATGGATAGCGGCCAACTCGTCTTTCGCCACCCGGAGAGCTTGGATGCTCGACAGGAAAGAAAGGTCGACTCTCGAAGCCATCGGAGCAGAGGATGATGCAAGGACCATCGTTCCCTGCCCCGACTGCCCCGAGAATTGGCCCGCTAAACTCGGGCCCCCAGAAGGCCCATCAAGACGAGTCGAACAGTGAGGAGGTACACCTCTTTCCACCGATGCCCCTTCGGCTGGGATTATCTCAGCGACGTCCATCTTCGGCACTGGAGGGACAGGACCTGAATGTCCAGAATAACAATCAATCGATGTAACCCGAAGGACATGATGATAGAGCAGATAAGCTTTCTCACGGGTTAAGATTCGGCTAATCTTACCAGGGGAGGGGCATAAAGGCCGCGGCTCATCCACAACTGGCATAGTCCCCTCACCCGCGATCCCCGAGTTAAACTCAGCCACATCCCCTGCCCCCGTTGCCTCGAAGGAGGATACAGATTGATATGCGTTCTCTTGAATAGGAGCAGGCTCATGGGAGTCCCCGTCACCCTGGGTCACCGCCCCGACATCCTGAAACTCTTCTTCTTCTCCTGACACCTTAAAGAGGGAACGAAGACAGTCAGGATCGAAACTCAAAGGAAAGAAGGGAGAAAGGATCGAGGGCAGTTTTGTTACCTCTGACGCAGGGTTGACTTCTTCTCCACCTTCTTTTATGGCTAGCGGACGGTGCCTAGTCGCAACCAGCTTCAGGGATCGAGAAGTACTGCCTATAGGAGAAACTTGTCTGCTACGTTTCGGAATAGGACCAGGCACAACGAGAGACTGATCCCTCAGCACCTCATCTGACAAAACATGCGACTGACCTACCTCTGCGCCTACCACTGGAAGGATAGAGTCATCTTCATCACACTCGTTGCCTTCGCCACCCTCAGCAGCGAAATCCAAAACTGGCACTTCGGCTCTAGTCTTTCTTTTCTTGGCTCCTTGAGAGCCTTCCTCCAGACCGGTGTCGACAATAAAGCTGGTACCTAGAATAAAACCGACTAGGGGCTTGTTCGCCATGACATGATACAGAGCTGCCATGTACAAGATCTCCACTGACTCTTTAATGGCAAGGACCGAGAAAATGGCACGAGTGTGGAACGAATCATAATATTGCCAAGCTCTGATACCATCAAGAAGACTACCCTCATAACCCAGACAAGAACTGGGGCTGTCCAGAAAAAGTTGGCTGTTTCCAAACTGCCGGGCAAACCTGCTAGGTAGATAAGGCTCCAGAAAAACAGCTTTGCAGTTACGGTACACTAGATGTGCGGGATGGATGTTACGCAACCATAAGAGCATCTGGCCATCCAGAAGCCGAGGGGGCGCGATACCGTCAATATGTACAGCCTCTATGTCCCTGTCAGTAAAGAGAGGGACGGATACGAAGATATGATACTTATCTGCCCTCGCCAATGCCATCCGGCAAGTCCGCATGGTTTCACATTCCCAAGGCTCGTCACGATAGCGGAAGATAAATGCGTCATCATCAGTCACACCGCCTTCAGAGCCCGGCCTCATCAAAGACGGGTAATGTATCAGTAACCACCCCATCAAATAGTGATAGGGCAACTCAGTTCGTTCAAAATCCTTGGTCACGTCGCGAGCAATGATTTTGGACGTGAATGTGCGAAGGCCACGGTGTATGCTGCACACCATGGCCGGGAGGAGAGCTAGCCTGATTCGTAAAACTAACTTCACAGCCGGAAGGATGAAGTTACAACTAATTCTCTCAATAGAACCGGCTCCTCCCGAGACTACACAATTTCGTAGCCAGATCATCAAAAATCCCGCCAGAAGCACTTTCTCAGACAGCTCTTGAGTATCCTGGTAAAAGTAATCGAAAGTATCAGTCTGGCTCCCGAATCTGTCACTGTTAGTGGCCGCTCCCCTAGCCGACGACACCAAGTCCTCAACCACTTCCCGAGGTCGAGGGCGACGAGAGGTGACTTTACCTAAGGCATCTGCCGAGAAGAGATAGTGCACCCAATCCCTGGTATAGGGAGCATTCCCTTCCAGATTACTATCCTTTCGGGTCATCTGATAATATGTGTTATAATGGCACAATATCTCCGGGTAAAGGGCCGCGAAGCTAGGATACCGTCGTTCCAAATCTTCGAGTTCCTTATTAGTTGGAGTATACGCTTCAAACGCTTCATCCCCCCATGGAAGCTTGGAGACCGCGTGCATCTCATGGAGCGCGCGTCCCATCTCCCCCACAGGTGTGTAAAAGGTCCCCGTACGACAATTATATATTTCCAGCAGAGACATGAACAGCTTCTTGTTTATGGACAAGCCATGACTGGTACCTCGGATAGCGTGGTACAGGCCAATCTCGCACAAAAAGGCCTCATACTTCTGTAAGATCCAAGTAGATAAATTGATCCACGAAGGAACAGAGTGCACCCAACCAGGGAACGTCAACCGACCGACGGGGTAGGAGCCTTTCCGAGCAAGCTGATTCATAAAAGTGTCGGCGGTAGAAAATAAGAAATTAGGGCCCGCCACATTCAGAAAAGAACCTGGGACCAACCCCGTCACAGAACGACTAGTGTGCACTTTGCCGACAATCACGGACTTCAGATTGTTATTATAATGGATGTTCCCCACAAACATCCCGTCTCTGGTAGGGGTTAAAGTCTCCCCCATCTTCCGATCTATCGGGAGCATATTAAACCAAGATAGTGGGAAGTGTCGCTCCATTTGGGGGATGCGAATCGCCATCCCATTAGAAACAAAGCTCCAGTCCTTCGACACCTCCAGGACATGATCGTTCCCTACGGTCAAGGCGTCTCCAAAAAAGAACGCAGGCTTCAAATACTCCCCTTCAAATTTCTCGGAGTTCATCATAGCATTAAGGAAGTGGAAAGACTGATTCTTGATGGCGTTCAATCTAGCCGTAGGTTCATCGCTCGGAAACTGGTTAGCCATATACTGAACAATATGGTCATACCTATAGCCGAGAGCGGCTTGAGCGCTACCCACCACGAGTTCTCCAGCAGCGTTAACCGGCAGGTTCACTGAAGAACAGACATAAAAAAGTAAGTTAAACGGAGGGATAAAAGAAGGAAGCCGATTGGGTGCTCCAAAAACCCCATGCGGCTCAAGAAAATATCCATGCGGCCCCATCAAGCTCAGAAGAACACTTATACGGCTCCATACAATAAAAAGTCTATGCGGTCTAACGTCACTTATGCGGCTTCGCCGACAAGGCAAACATACAGACGCGATACTTCTCTTATGCGGCTCGCAGCTCAGCCGTAGGGCGAACATGCGATTTACAAAGGCTCGTGCATAAAGTATGCGACGTAGCCATGGCGGTTGGGGTTCTTTAACTCATGTATTGTCCTTACCAGTAATGGAGGGGTGAACGTCGGGATGAACGTCAGGTACGACAACTGGCGGAGTAGCAGCCACACCCGAGGCGAAAGTGGAGGCCGCCTTCTTGCCCTTTACTGCCACGGTCTTCTTGGGAGACATTAATTATCAAAAGAGAAGAAGGGCAACCGAGATAGGGAAGGTCTGAGAAAGAAGAAAGAAAATAAAGAAGTCCTCTCTCTCTTCAAACTCCTCCTATTTATAGGAAGACGAGAGAAGGAGGACACGTGGGCCAATGATCGACTCATGAAGAGCGAAACCGACTCCTTGGGTTTCGTCTCCAAGATTCCCCAAGGCGTCAAATCCGAAAGATTTACTAAGCTGACTCTTGGGATTCCCCCCTACAAAGACGGCACTGAAACGAATTCGATGTAATTAAAGACCTGCACACGTGGCAAGAAGCTATGCGGCTGAACAGTCTCCTGCGGCTGAGTCACCTATGCGGCTGAACAAATCCATGCGGCCAAGACTTCTATGCGGCCAAGATATCCATGCGCGGCTAGAAGAATATCCAGCCATGCTTCTTATTCAAAGTATTTCAATTTTGTAAATTGAAAACTTTGAAGAGAGTCCTGTAGAAGCATGGAAAATACTAAAGAAAATGACTCATGCGGCCAAAGAACCCTATGCGGCTCAGAAAACTCAAGCGGCTCAGGGAATCATGCGGCATAAGAAGCTATACGGTCCAAGGCATTCCATGCGGCTCAGAAGACACATGGCTTGATAGTGCTCCCCTCCGCCCATGCTGCATTAATTGCTTTGACGGCTGACCCCTCTGAAAAGTTGACAGCCCTGACACCAAAGCGGGTGATTATGGCTCTGTCATAATGATGAATCTCTAGGGAAGAGAAAAGAGATCTCTGACACAAATCCCCGGAGAGCCATAAAAATGCCACGTGGGCTTTCGTATGTGGTTCACTGCTCATGCGGTTCAATAAATCCCATGCGGCTCAGAGTGAATCTGTTCTATGCGGCTCAGGCCATGAAAGCCTCATGCGGCTCGAGCAAAGGACTTCCCATGCGGCTCAGAGTGAACCTATCCTATGTGGCTCAGACCATGAAAGCCTTATGTGGCTCGAGCGAGGACTTCTTATGCGGTTTAAGAGAGTCATGTCTATGCGGCTCAGACGGATATGTACCTATGCGGCCCACAAGAATTACTCTTCTGTGGTTAAAGGGCTCAGGTGAGGGCCACTGTCCACGCTGCCCTGACACGTGGGCTTAACCATATGTGGCTCACATTCATATGCGGCTCACAAGTCATGCGGTCCAAATCCCCCCAGCAGCTTCTAGTACACGTGTCCTAAACCAATTAATTCCTCAAATTGGCTGCCATTAAAGATTGGGTCAAATCCCAATAATCTGGGATACGTGGCAGAAGAATAGATCTAATTTATTCGCAGATATCAGAAGATCATTATAAGGAAGATTTATTCCAATCAGCATTAATTGCTCATGGGATTTGGTGTATTCTACACCTAATGGCCCAGATTCATCATAATTAAAATAAATGGCCTGGATTGACCAATCCCTAAGCTGTCGTCATCTCCAAGAGCTAATCATTGGCAACCCTAATGATCACATCCCACTATTATAAATTGCAGGGTGCCATTCCCTTGCAAAAGATATACAATTTCAGAAAGAAAAATACATATATACAGAGAGACTTTCCCTCATAGTCAGAGAAAGAATACACAGAGAGAGAGAGAGAAGCCAGAGGAGCAACAGAGGAGCAAGAAGAGCATTTCTTTATCAATGCCAACCATCTTTTCACAAGGAGCCAAGGCTGCATATCGATTGTCCAAGAAGTAAGGCAGGGCTGCCGTCGCCTTCCCGAGCCTTTCTCGTCACCCCCCAGAATCTAAAATAAACAATTGTACTTAGACTGCTGTACCTAGGTTTTCGTCTCTAGGCTTTCTTTGTACAAGCGAGTTTGTAACGTAAAGTAAAAGTCCGGTCCTCCGATAATTGTTCTGTTCTTTTATATTTCATGGCAAACAGTAGACTAACCTAGGAGCTAACCCTAGTTGAGTTTGGACTTGGTTAGGTCATGCAATCCTTGTTAGACTAGAGTTGACCTATGGTTTTGTCTTTTAACTCAAGATTAGAATAGTTAAGACATAAGCCATGACTTATGGTGAACCATTAATCAATAACTTGACACATATGACCCCAAAGCCCAACCCACTAGCAAACCCTAACCCAAACCCATAGTGGTCGGCCACCACACCTAACCTAGGGATTCCCACGCTATAAATATCCTCTTCCATTAGGTTAAGCCTCTTTAGGAAAGTCTCATTTAGAAGGAGAGGTATGTACAACTTCTTTAATTCATAGAAATTCCAAATAAATCCCTTTTCAATCCAAACAAATTGCAATAGGTACTAATTAGTGTTTTCTTGCTGTTGGTATGTGTTAATCTCAGTTTCATAGCAATTTGAAGGAGTTGGGTGGCTTTTGGGGATCCACATTGAAGGAGCTTTTTGTGTTGAAGAACACACATAGGTATATTTCTATTCTACCATTAAAACTAGGTTTTTCTTTGCATAAATACCTAGCCCTAGGTGTCCTGGTCCTGTAGGAATAGGGTTTGTGAATTTTTATGTCCTGTACGTGTCTGTATCGGACACGTATCAGTGATGTACACAGGTGTTCGATGAAATGCCCCAATGGGCATTTCGATTTGTTTTTGTAAAAGCATTTGAACAAAAAATTGTATTTTCGTGTTGCTTACATGTTCTTATTGGTTTGGTATCGATTTGGTGTCGTGTCGAGCTGTTTTGGGATACGTGCACATGTGGGTGGCCACGCGCGCGTGGGCTGTGCATTTCCTCTGCTACTCGGGCCCCCTATAGGACACGACACGGGTTCTTCTGATACAAAATTTGGTGGACACGAGGGAGCATTCACTGACATCATGCCCCCAAAGTTTCGCTGGATCTTGTGTAGTGGTTAGGGAGAAATCCGTCGTGCACTGGGTTTGCACAGACACGCACAAAGTTTATTTTAGGCCACTGACACAGCTTGTTAAGTCAGGACACGACACACGTGGACCTAATTCAGGGACACACACACCTAGTTGGACACTAGGCGAACTCGTAGACATGAGCACGAGGTTTTATTTGTATCGTGTCGTGTCCTAGACCCTCTAGAATACGTGCACGACACAGTGCCTGTTTGCATGTTTCTGTGTGACTGTTTTAGGCCATTTTGTTTTGGACATGGCTGTGTCCTCGTGGTGGACACGAGACACTTCCTGTGACACCTACACACATAGTATTTACATTACCAACCAATGGATTGGCATTTTGGTTCGATTTTATGTATCATTTCCAAATATTCCTAAAATCTGATACATGTTTACATTCACAGATTTTTTCTAGTTTTTAATATGGTTTTTGACATTCATTTTGGTTATTTTAATACTGTTAGTCACATGTTTAAGTCCCTAATATTGTTCTCTTATATGTAATCTAACTGTATGCTAAATTTGAAGTGGTTTCATTGAGTGTTGGGTTTCGAAATTAGGATTGAATGTGTGGACTGTTTTCAAAAGGTCTGAAATTGTAACCTGAGATTTGTGTGGGTTAACTGATTTCGATTTCCCTTTCTTTAACTGAGATTATGAGAAACTGTGATATGATAAACCTAAGATTGATGTGGTTTCCTTCCTATATTTCTGAGAACTGTCATTGGGTTCCCTTCTATATTCCTGAACTGAACCATTCAGTGAAACACTCTAATTTTTCACTCTCACACTCTTCATGTATACACACACACAGGTTCAGTCACTCTCACTTTACTGTTTTCTTTTCTATACACACACAAGCTCACATAGCCCCTGTCATACCATTTTCCCTCACACATAGCTCACACTCTTGACACACACATACACACACCCTCATAATCTCATGCCATTCACTCACACACATATGTGGACACACCCTATCCTAAATTTCTGTCACACACAGGAATACCATCTACAAACATATGCCTAAGCACATACACACACACATACACAATTACCTTGATGACATGTCCCTATGTGTGTGTGTGTGTATATATATATATATATATATATATATATATATGCACACACACACATAGGGACATGTCAGGGACCATCGGCTGAGGGAGCGACTTCAGGGACCAGGCACGGCACACACATAGTGTTGTTATTCCATCGGCTGAGGGAGCGACTTCAGGGACCAGGCGCGACATAGGGAGACGGACTCGGGGGCAAAATCGAACACAGGCGAGAGAGTCTGCTGATGTCGGCCGGATGGGCACTGCTGAGCTTCGGAGGTCGGCTAGATTGGCCGGAAGAAGGGTGGTTCTTCCCCAACGTACGGTGATTGTTCGGCCTCTTTCGGATAGGGGAAGAAAGATCAGAGATTCTAGGGCGAGGAACTCTGATAATGGGGGTCCGGTTATTCATTCTTTTTGGACAGACACTGGTTGGGATCTGCCTTTGTTTTCGGCACAGTTTGGAGCAGAGGCAGTGGGAAGGCTCAGAGAGGCGAATCTGATATGTACTTCGGCTCTTGATTCTCTGGTATGGGGTGAGCGGAAAGGCTCTTTCACGTTGGCTGCGGCTTGGAGATGTTGTCGGATCTCTCACCCTAATTCATCATTCTTCTCTAATATTTGGGGCAAGTGTATTCCGACGAAGTGGAGCATTCTGATGTGGCGGGTCTGTCACAACCGGCTTCCTACTGATGACATTATTCAGATGATTGGCTTCCATCTGGCTTCCAGGTGTCATTGCTGTCAGGTCGGGCAAGGGGAGGACCTTCAGCATTTATTTTTCCACGGGGATCTTGCTATGACTGTTTGGTCTGCTTTTCGGGGTTTCTTCAAGGCACGGATGCATAGTGACTTTCTAGTATTTCTTCAAAGGTGGTGGCAGGGTCAGGGCAGTCATCATCGGAGATCACTGGCTGGTGCGATCATTTGGGTGCTTTGGAAGAACAGGAACAAGCATAGATATGAAGGGCATGGTGCTTGACCAGAATTCTTGGTTCGGGAGGTGAAGAGATAGTTTCGGAAGTCTCTTTCGAGTTGTCGTCATCTTCCGTCTATTCCACAGTGGGCTTTAGAGTAGTGTTTTTTTATTTCATTCTCTTTCTTCTTGTTACCTTGAGGTCGGATGTACTCATTACCCTCTTTTTCAATAAAGGTAACGGTTTTATTAAATATATATATATATATATATATATATATATATATATATATATCGAACCCAATGTGTAATGTGTAGTGTGATAGTGTAAAATTGAAAAGAATATTGCATTTCCTGTGGAATGTGACCTATGTGTGTGAGTACATATATTATATCCTAGTGTAAATATGTGGTGTGATAGTGTGATATGAGGTAGAGATTTCATTGGCTTATATATATATATATATATATATATATATATATATATATATATAACCCAATGTAAAATATAATATCTAACCCAATGTGTAATGTGTAGTGTGATAGTGTAAAATTGAAGAGAATATTGCATTGCCTATGGAATGTGACCTATGTGTGTGAGTACATATATTATATCCTAGTGTAAATATGTGGTGTGATAGTGTGATATGAGGTTGAGATTTCATTGGCTTAGGTAGAATAGCCTATGGCATGCAGTGTGATACATTGTGTATCACTAGGATTTTGTGACTGGTATAGTATTGGTTAGTTTGACCTAGATTGACTTGTTAAGCCTAGGTTTGACCAACCTAGACTTGTTGACCCTATTTGACCTAACTTGGACTAGTTTGACCTAGCTTAGCCTTGTTTGACCTAGTTTGACTTCTAGGGTTGACCAGAGTTGACCAAGAGTTGACTTTGGCCTAGTTTGATCTAGATTCATGTAGAGTGCATAGTAGGACTTTATTTTATCATTCTGGACTTGTTGTGACTTGTGCTGTTCTAAATAGGAGCCAGACACCACTCCTCGGACAGTACTTTTATCTTGGACAATCAGATACTAGGCGAGTACATTCTCTGATCATTTTATATCCTGTTTAGAATTATTTTCCTGTTTTAAATTACTTTACTTGATACTGTCACGTCGGTCACACGGATTAGTACTATATGGATCCCTTCTTGAGATGTTATCCCCTCAGGGAGCATCGTATACTACATGTTTTGTGTGTTTCATTTACATGGTGTATCACTATGCTTCACGGTTTATTGATCACTTGTGACATGTACTCTCATGATCACAGAGTCTTCCTTGAATTATCTCATTTATGGGCATTCTTAGAATCACCCATTTATGGGCATCCATGTATCACCCCTTGCGGGCCTTTGCATGGAATCATAACATAACCTGGTTGGATCTTTGTGTATTGATTGGGGGTACGGGGGAGTAGAAGTAGACATGTGAATAATATCCAAGTAGTATCTCACCTGATCACCTCCTTAGTGTCTCATCAGAATCTCCTATGCCATTCACATGTTTATATTGTACTCTGACTCACTAGCCACTGATAGTTCTCTATTTACAGTATATATTTCTATTACAGCTTTCTCTGTTTACATCCTGTACTTTCTTTCAGTACCTGTATCTTACTTTACTGCATGATTATATTTTCTATCTTGCTATGAACTGTTGAGATGTATTGTGCTCGCTCCTGTCCTGACTGGACATGTTGAAAATATTACAGAGCACGAAGAGGAGGCCGGTGTAGATACCTATTACGGTGCTACCTTAGATGAGATGTTGGACCTGGACCAGCAGCAGGTCCCACTAGCAGTGGATGACACACCTCTAGACTAGGATGTTTTCATTTACATTATTCATTCTGGATGATTGTATATATTGATCTTAGGATTTGGGATATGTATTTATCTTAGACACTTAGACTCTCTGTTTGTACTTGTGGATTCCTTTCATTTCTGCAGTATTATCTTTCTATCTTATCTTCTGCCTTAGTTTGTGATTGAGTTTACTTCTGCTATGTCACCCCCATTCGGGGAGTATAAACTGTTTAGCTTTATATTGTTAGATGTTGTGACCTAGGACAGCGTTCTACCGTCGACACTACGGCGTAGGCTGGACGTACCCACTTCTCGTGCCCTTACTCTAGGGTGCGTGTCGTGACATGTCCCCTTGTGCGGACACGAAACCCCCTCTGACACATGAACACATGTACATAGCATCTATGCACATACTGGTTTATGTTTTATTTGATTTTTGATTGGAAATTAGGTTCTTGGGATTTGTCTAAACCTAAGAATTGGGTTTTACTGAAACTAACATTGTGTTCGAAATAGATTTTGGGATTTATATTGGATGTTATTATATATTGAAAACTGAGTTTATTTGAATGTGTATAAAACTGAGATGGGTTTATTTGAAACCAATGCTTCTAAATTAACAGATATTAACTGAGTTTGTATAGGACTGACTGAGATGTAAACTGAAATTATTCACTGCTAGCCTATGTTGTAAACTTGAGAACACATATAAACATGAGAATTATACTCCCTATCACTCTCATTTACCGGTTCACAAACACACACACATACTCTCTCTAACTCGCTGTCCACAAAGCTGAACACACACACACCCTATCACCCTTATTTACTTGTACACACACACACACACACACACACACACACACACATATTACTCCCTATCACTCATTTACCTGTACACACACACACATATCACTCACTATCAGTCATAACCTGTACACACACACCATACAACTGTACACACACACATATCACTCACTGATACACTATTACTCATTGTACACACTCTCTATCTAACTTGCAGTCCACACACACACCATATCACTATCTACTATAATGTTTGACACACACACTCACCCCCTATTTTTATATCTTGTGTACTAGGAACTTGCCTATATGAATGCCTATATATTGTATAAGTTTATATATATATATATATACATAAGTTTGTATTTGTGTGTGTGATAACTTGTTTTGGCCTTTTAATTGTGTTTGAGTGCTAGCCTAGGCTTGGTTAGGCTTAGAGAGACTTGTTGGACTAGGCTTGGACCTAGTATAGCTTGGTTGACCTAGTTTGACTAGTATAGTTGACTAGAGTTGACCCAAAGTTGACTTTAGTTTAGAATGACCTAGAATTCATATAGAATGCATTGTAAAGTTCAATATTACCATTCTGGACGTGTTGTGATCTGTGTTGCTCTAAATAGGACTCATCTACTCTGTTTGGACATCTATACTCATCGGATACTCAGGATATCAGGTGAGTACATTCTCTGACCATTTCATACTTGATAGGATTTATATTTATGCTCTAGATTATTTTACTTGATGCTGTCACGTTGTTAATACGGATTGATACTATATGGATCCCTTCATGAGATATTATCCCCCTCGGGAGCATCGGGGTACGTTATGTCATGTGCTTTTCACGTACATCATGTATTTATGTGCTTTCACGATTCATGTGCACTCTTGTGATTTATGTACTCTCATATTCACAGAGCCCCTCATGTATACTTTATGTACACCCATTTATGGGCCCCATGTGAAATCATGTACAACAACATAACTTGTCTGGATCCTTGTGTATTGATTGTTGTATGAGAGAGTATAAATGGTCATGTGAACAATTCCAAAGTAGGATAATCATGTACAAACTCTTAGTATAATCATGTGCAAATTCAAGCCGTTCATATGTCTATCTTGTATTCTACATCACTAGCCACTGTTAGTTCTTTACTTATTATAGATATTTCCTTACAGTCATCTCTTTAACTTCATATATATTCTCCAGTATTTTATTGTATCTTACTCTATAGCATGCTTACTTTTTCTGTCATATTGTGAACTGCATGAGATGTATTATACTCGTTCCTGTCCTGACTTGACCTGTTGAAATATTACAGATGATATTGAGGAGTTCTGTCCTACGTACTACGGAGCAGGCCTAGATGACACCTGCGAGCTGGACTCCCAGGAGGACCCAGTCCTTGCAGAGGACATTACCCCAGTAGTCTAGGCTAGATAGCTAGACTAGTTATCTTATTTTATTGTCTTGTCTTATTTTGGATACATTATGTATTTTTTGGGATATTGTTATTCTGGATGTTGTGGAGATGTTATCATAGACACTTAGACTTCTTCTCTTATTGTATTTTATTTGTCGACTTTCATATCTATCTTATCGCACTTCTACCTTAGCTGTGATTGAGTTGTATATTTCTATATTGTCCTCCGTTCGGAGAGTATATATTGTACAGGTACCTTATAATTGTTAGATGTATGTGACCTAGGACAGCGTTCTACCGTCGACACTGTGACGTAGACTGGACGTACCCACTTCTCGTGCCCCTACACTGGGTGCGGATCGTGACACATTTTTAGTGGTGGCCCATGCAGGTCTAGATTTGTAGTGGTATTTGAACTAGAGTATCACTACAGCCTGCAGTAGGATATAGGATATAGTTTTGAGGTACTCAATCATATTAGGGAAACTCTGATCCAATACTTGCCAACTAAATTCTTGTTGGTTAAATACTTTCCTTTGAATAAATAAACTGTCCTCCTTTGATTTTTCGCTTCATTCTCAGTAATTGCTTCTTGTTTTGATCTGTCTTCAGGATGGTTATGGAGACACGATCTCATCGCTCCGGTCTGGGGATACTATCGAGAGGTCGGCCACCTCTCGTCCTGTTCAGAAGGGCCTCGAGACTGCAGTTACTGTTGTTCTACCTCAAGTTGGCATTTCTGCTGCATTTGGAGGTGCACCTCCGCCTGTACAGAGACCTTCCCCCGTCATTCCTGATTTTCTCGGCAGCAGCCACCTTCGGGATCGGTCGACGCAGCACAGTTGTTTGACTTCTTTCAGAGGATGGGGGAGGCCCAGCAATAGCAGTCTGCTCATTTTTATCAGGGCATAGAGAATGCCCATCAGCTTGCCCTGACGACGGTGGAGAGAGTTATTGTGCAGCCCCAGGCATCCGAGATGCAGCCGTATCAGCTGAGGACGCCAGGGATCCAGGAGTTCCAGAAGATGCATCCGTGGGACTTCTGCGGCACTGAGGAGATTCTGTATGCAGATGACTGGATAGAGCACATCGAGGAGATCTTCTGGCTGGCGAAGATTCCACTACGACTGCAGATTGAGGCGGCAGGTAGTCAGATGCAGGACCTGGCCTGCACATGGTACCAAGCGGACCCGATGGTCGGTACAGAGGGACAGACTTGGACAACCTTCAAGAAGCTGTTCAAGGAGAAGTTTTTCCCTGACACAGCTCTTAACGCCCTGGAGACGCAGTTTGAGAGCTTAGTTCAGGGCAGTCAGACTGTCAAGAAGTATGCTGGGGAGTTCTGCCGTCTAGGCAGATTTGTTGAGGGACTCAGTGACACGATGAAGGCCTAAAGATTCCGGATGGGGTTAGTCAAGGAGGTCAAGTCCTTGACCAAGAGTGACTAGAGTGCCACTTTTGAGGAGATTCTGGTGGGTGCCCTAGCAGCAGAGGATGATCTTGAGCCAAGGATCAAAAAGGGACGAGACGCTCATGGAGCCAGTGGCAGCGGAGGACCGGCCAAGAGGCCTCACTTTCAGCAGCAGCACCAGCAGCAGCAGAGGTAGTTCTAGCCACAACAGTTCCAGGGGCAGAGCCGTACACCTTTCTAGCAGGTGCAGTAGCAGCAGCCAAGATTTCAGCCACAGGCACTCAGGTAGCAGCTCGTTAGTTGTAGCTTCTGCAAAAAGCTAGGGCACGTATGGAATGACTACAGGAAGAGGCTCGAGAGGTGCCTACTCTGCGGTTCGGCGGAGCACCAGCTGAAGGAGTGTCCCATGTCTTCAGGACGAGCAGCTCAGGGAGCGGGAGCCATAGCTCCAGTAGTGCAGCAGAAGGGACCCTTGCCGACTCAACAACAGAGGTTCATACAGCATCAGCAGCAGGCCCAGGGAGGTTAGCAGGGGCAAGCTTTTTCTATGGCAGCTGAGGACATAGAGGCTATCGGAGAGCTGATCGCAGGTTCTATTCTTCTCGACTCCATTCCAACTTTTGTATTGTTCGATTCAGGGGGATCCCACAGTTTTGTATATGTATCTTTTGTTATTAGACACCACCTTGTATCTGAATCGTTGCCTAGGATTTACAAGATCACGACCGGGGGTGGTATTATCCTCGTTAGTAATATTTACAAGGGTCAAAGAGTTGATTTAGGAGGCCGAGAGTTGGATGTGAGTCTGCTCGTGATGTCATTGCCGAACTACGATATCGTACTCTGTATAGATTGGTTGAGTAGGCACCATGCCAGCATATATTACCGTAGGCGTAGAGTTCTTTTCAGAGGACCCGGAGAGCCAGAGTTTGAGTTCACTCGACGGCAGGCGGAGCAGAGCAGCAGAGTTTTCTGTAAAGTATCAGTTGAGGAGCCGGCAGTGCCACATCCTTTGATAGAGGACTTTATGGACGTCTTTCCAGAAGATTTACCAGGATTACCATCGAACAGAGACATAGAGTTCTCTGTAGACTTAGTGCCCGGCACAGAGCCGATATCTCAGCACGTCTATAGGGTGAACAACAGTAAGCTGGTAGAATTGAAGAAGCAGGTGGATGAGTTGCAGGACATGGGCTTCATCTGATCGAGTTCTTCACCATGGGGTGCACCGGTACTCTTTTACCAAAGAAGAATGGGTCGGTCAGGATGTGTATCGACTACAGGCCATTCAGCAACCTCACGATCAAGAACAAGTACCCGTTGCCGATGATCGACGATCTCTTCGATCAGCTGAGTGGGGTGAGGGTATTTTCTAAAATTTATCTGAGGTCAGGTTACCATCAGGTGAAGGTAAAGAAGGAGGATATCCCGAAGACCACATTCAGGACGCGGTATGGCCAGTTTGAGTTCATCGTGATGCCGTGTGGGTTGATAAATGCCTCGGCGGTATTCATGAACCTGATGAACAATGTGTTCCACCAGTACTTTGACAAGTTCGTAGGGGTGTTCATCGATGATATCCTAATGTACTCGAAGACTGAGGAGGAGCATGGAGAGCACTTGAGAGTGGTTCTGAGACTCTCAGGAGGAAGGAGCTTTATGGCAAGCTCTCAAAGTGTGAGTTTTTTTTGGACAGAGTTGACTTCTTGGGTCATGTGGTGACCGAAGATGGGATCTCAGTTGACTATCACGGTAGTTGAGGCTTGGACAGCACCGAGTTCAGTAGCGAAGATCAGGAGCTTATTGGGATTGGCTGGCTACTATAGGAGGTTCGTACAGGATTTCTCCCGGGTTGCAGAGCCATTGACTAGGCTGACCCAGAAGGACGTAGAGTTTATCTGGTTAGAGGAGTGTCAGGTCGCTTTTGATGAGTTGAAGAAGCGACTGACGACAGCTCCGATTCTGACATTGCCATCAGGATCAGGAGGGTTCACTATCTACAGTGACGCCTCAGGAAAGGGTTTGGGTTGTGTCTTGCAGCAGCATGGGAAGGTGATTGCATATGCTTCCAAGCAGTTATGTCCCCATGAGAAGAACTACCCGACCCACGACTTAGAGTTGGCAGCAGTTATATTTGCTTTGAAGTTATGAAAATACTATTCATACGGAGAGCGGGTGGAGATCTTTACAAATCATAAAGCTTGAAGTATGTGTTTACACAGAAGGAGCTCAACATGAGGTAGCGCAGGTGGTTGGACTTGATAAAGGACTTCGACATTTTACTGCAGTATCACCCAGGGAAGGCCAACGTGGTTGCCGATGCCTTGAGTAGGTATCCGACAGCCAAGTGTTTGACTATGGATCGTCACTTGTTAGCAGATCTGGAGAGCCTAGGGATCGAGGTGGTTGTGCTAGGAGTTCAGATGCAGATATGGGGCCTTCAGATTCAGTCGGACTTGATGGAGAGGATCAAGTCAATATAGTTCGAGGATGTTGCTCTACGGTGTATCCGAGAGCAAGTTTGAGCAGGATTGGTGGATGATGAGTTTACTCTTGCAGAGGATGGCTCATTGAGGCACGGTTCCAGACTGTGTGTGCCCAGTGGAGAGCTCCAGGAGCAGGTCATGCAGGAGGTCCATCGATCTCAGTATTCTATACATCCAGATGCCAATAAGATGTACAGGGATCTGAGGGAGCACGTTTGGTGGTATGGGATGAAGTGGGAGGTAGCTCGCTTCGTAGCCAGATGTTTGGTCTGTCAGCAGGTCAAGGCAGAGAGGCAGAGGCCAGGAGGTTTGTTGTAGCCATTGCCCATTCCAGAGTGGAAGTGGGAGCACATCACGATGGACTTTGTTTCTGGATTGCCGCATACACCAGAAGGGAAAGATGCGATTTGGGTCATCGTAGACAGGTTAACCAAATCGGCCCACCTTTTATCATTTAAAGTGGGTACGTCTACTGAGAGGCTAGCAGAGATGTGTATGCGGCAGATTATTAGGATTCATAGAGTTCCGGTGAGCATTGTCTCAGATCGGGATAGTCACTTTACCTTCCATTTTTGGCGGAGTCTACAGACTAGTTTGGGCACTCAGCTCAAGTTTAGTACTGCATACCACCCTTAGATGGACGAACAGTCAGAGAGGACTATTCAGCCACTCGAGGACATGCTGCGGACTTATGTTTTAGATTTTAGAGGATCCTGGGAGGATTACCTGCACTTAGTGGATTTTGTATACAATAACAGTTTTCAGGCCAGCATTGAGATGTCACCATTCGATGCACTGTACGGGCGCAGATGTCGTACACCCTTTTCTTAGGATGACGTTGGAGAGCGAGCTTTATTGGGACCTGAGATGGTTGTAGATGCAGCCGAGAAGGTGAAGCTCATCAAAGACTGGCTTTATATGGCGCAGGACAGACAGCGGCACTGGGCCGATAGCCACCGCAGACCTTTAGAGTTTGAGGTACAGTTTAGGGATAGGATTAGAATTAGGAGTTATTTTGTTTGATCATGTTTGAATATATTAGTAATTGAGACCTTGTTTGTGATTAGGTTGGAGATCTAGTTTTCTTGAGGATATCTCCGACACGTGGTACGATATATTTTGGTGGAGATGGGAAGCTTAGCTCGTGCTTCATCGGACCTTTCGTGATCAGCGGGAGAGTCGGTGACATGGCTTACAGGCTAGACTTTTCACCTGCACTAGTAGGAGTCCATAACGTATTCCACGTGTCGCAGTTGAGACGGTATATGGCAGATCCTAGCCATGTACTCGATCACTCGGAGATTGAGATGGGACCTACTCTTAGCTATCCAGAGCAGACTGTGGATAATCTGGATCAAGGAGAGAAGGTTCTGAGAAACCAGGTGATACCCTTGGTTTGTGTCGCATGGAGGCATCATTCTCTAGGAGAGTCTACCTGGGAGCGGGAGGATGAGATGCACGAGCGATACCCATATCTTTTTGGACCTTGAGGTATGATTCTCTATCCATCTCATCAGTTCAGTTTTGCCTTTAAATTTTGAGGACAAAATTCTTTTAAGGAGGGTAGATTTGTCACTACCATATTTTAGTTTGAGGGTATTTTGGTCATTTTGGTTTTTGTGAATTATTTTATTATTTATTGCATTGGTGTTGTGATTTTTGACTTTTGCTACTTGTGATTTTAGAGACTAGCCTAGAGTTTGACTTTAACTTTGGTGACATAGTTAGCATGGTGTGGGATCCTAATCTAACATAAGTTGGTCTTAGTTGACTTGGGTGTGGCTAGAGTTCATGAGAGGATTGGGAGAGTTTTGTATTTGGACTTATGGCTAAGGGGTTGAGCTAGCTAGCTAATGATCATGGCCCAAAGCCCATTCATTTTTAACCCTAACCCTAATTCTCTATATGTTCGGCCACCACAGCCCAAGTATGACCTAATTTTAGCCTATATAATATCTCTCCATGCCCACTTGCCTCTTTTAGAAATCCTCCTTTAGGAAACCCTAATTTCTTCCCCCTTTCATCATTCCTCCACCAAATTGATCCTAATCTTTTGTATTTGATTCTAAATCTGGAGTAGAGGTTGAAGGAGGCTAGCTTGCAAGGAGGGGAGCTCATTTGGACATTTTTTGAGGAAGGAAAGTTCACAATTTGGGGCTTTTTCTTAGAGATTGGCTCTCTATAGGTAATCCCTTCAAATTACCTCTAAATCCTGATTTCTTTCCATAGATGCATCCATCTAGGTGTCCCCTATCTGTAGGATGAGTTTGGTGAAAATTCGTGTTGATTAGGTGTCCGTATCAAATACGTATCAGTGTGAGTTTATAGGTGTTTGATGAAATGCCTCGATGGAGATTTTATTATTATTTTTGAAATCTTTTTGTAAAAATTTCTAGAGCTACATGTGCTCTTTGATTTCGTGCATAACTGAGTCGATATCGGCTTTGTGTTGTGTAGAATGAGGGGGTGGACATGTCGCATAGACCATACGAGCTGTGCCCTACTATCCGACACAGTTTTTAGACACGACATGCCACGTGGTGGCCTGACACTTGGCTAGCAGGTCAGGGCAGTGCCTGATAGGTCACCCCTAAGCCATGCATGGCCACGTATCATATCGGGCACGTTCTTACGCACGTACACATTTTGTATTGACAGTATTCAGTCGACTTCCTTCGACTGATATGTGAGTCGTGTCACGTGCAGACACGTCTTTGACTCAAATCAGGGTGTCGACCCTCTTGCCCTACCCATGGTGAACACGTGGACATGAGCACGAGGTGTCACGTGTCATGTGCACGAACCCGTGTCCTCGTCGTACAATGCTATGTTGTACAGTTTGTACCTGTATGTGTTTAAATTGTTCTGGACACTTTGTGTCCACTTGTGTGGACATGAAACCCCCTTTGACACACGAACACATGTATCTAGCATCTGTACACACACTAGTTTAAGTTTTATTTGATTTTCGAATGGAAATTGGGTTCTTGGGATTTGTCTAAACCTGAGAATTGGGTTTTACTGAAACAGACATTATGTTCGAAATGGATTTTGGGATTTATATTGGATGTTATTATATATTTAAAACTGAGTTTATTTGAATGTGTATAAAACTGAGATGGGTTTATTTGAAACCAATGCTTCTAAATTAACAAATGTTAACTGAGTTTGTATAGGACTGACTGAGATGTAAACCTGAGAAATTATTCACTGCTAGCCTATGTTGTAAACCTGAGAACACATGTAAACCTGAGAATTAAACTCCCTATCACTCTCATTTACCTGTTCACAAACACACACACACTCTAACTCACTGTCCACACAGCTGAACACACACACACACACACTCTCTCTCTCTAACTCACTGTCCACACAGATGAACACACACACACCCTATCACCCTTATTTACCTGTACACACACACACACACACATATCACTCCCTATCACTCATTTACCAGTACACACACACACATATCACTCCCTATCACTCATAACCTGTACACACACACACCATACAACTGTACACACACACACATATCACTCACTGATACACTATTACTCATTGTACACACACACACACTCTCTAACTTGTAGTCCACACACACACACACCATATCACTATCCACTACAATGTTTGACACACACACTCACCCCCTATTTATATATATATATACCATGTATGTGCCTTGCTTGTGTATTAGGCACTGGCCTATATGAATGCATATATATATATATTTTATATATATATATATATATATATATATATATATATATATATATATATATATATATATATATATATTTTAAATATGTATATATATATATATATATATATATATATATATAAATAAATAAATATATATATATATATATATATATTTTTTTTTAATAAATAAATAAATATATAAATATATATATATATATATATATATATATATATATATAAATATGTATATATATACACATATATATATATATATATATATATATATATATATATACATAAGTTGGTATTTGTGTGTGTGATAACTTGTTTTGGCCTTTTAATTGTGTTTGACTGCTAGCCTAGGCTTGATTAGGCTTAGTGAGACTTGTTGGACTTGGCTTGGACCTAGTATTGCTTAGTTGATCGAGTTTGACTAGTGTTGTTGACTAGAGTTGACCCAGAGTTAACTTTAGTCTAGAATGACCTAGAATTCATATATAATGCATTGTAAAGTTCAATATTACCATTCTGGACGTGTTGTGACCTGTGTTGCTCTAAATAGGACTCATCTACTCTGTTTGGACATTTATACTCATCGGATACTCAGGATATCAGGCGAGTACATTCTCTGACCGTTTCATACTTGATAGGATTTATATTTATGCTCTAGATTACTTTACTTGATGCTATTACGTTGTTAACATGGATTGGTACTATATGGATCCCTTCAAGAGATGTTATCCCCCTCGGGAGCATCGGGATACGTCATGTCATGTGCTTTTCACGTACATCATGTATTTATGTGCTTTCACCATTCGTGTGCACTCTTGTGATTTATGTACTCTCATGTTCATAGAGCCCCTCATGCATACTTCATGTGTACCCATTTATGGGTCCCATGTGAAATCATGTACAATAAAATAACTTATCTGGATCCTTGTGTATTGATTGGGGTACGGGGGACTATAAATGGTCATATGAACAATTCCAAAATAGTGTAATATATGCAAACTCTTAGTATAATCATGTGCAAATTCAAGCCATTCACTTGTCTATCTTGTAGTCTACATCACTAGCCACTGTTAGTTATTTACTTATAGTAGATATTTTCTTACAGTCGTCTCTTTTACTTCACATATATTCTCCAGCATTTCATGTATCTTACTCTATAGCATGCTTACATTTTCTGTCATATTATGAACTGCGTGAGATGTACTATGTTCGTTCCTGTCCTGATTGGACCTGTTGAAATATTACAGATGACATTGAGGAGTTCTGTCCTACGTACTATGGAGCAGGCCTAGATGACACCTGCAAGCTGGACTCCAAGGAGGACCCAGTCCTTGTAGAGGACATTACCCCAGTAGTCTAGGCTAGATTGCTAGACCAGTTTTCTTACTTTATTGTCTTGTCTTATTTTGGATACATTATGTATTTATTTGGGATATTGTTATTCTGGATGTTGTAAAGATGTTATCTTAGACACTTAGACTTCTTCTCCTGTTGTATTTCAGTTGGCGACTTTTATATCTATCTATCTTATCGCACTTCTACCTTAGCTGTGATTGAGTTGTATATTTCTGTATTGTCCTCCGTTCGGAGAGTATATATTGTACCGGTGCCTTATAATTGTTAGATGTATGTGACCTAGGACAGTGTTCTACCACCGATACTGCGGCGTAGGCTGGACGTACCCACTTCTTGGGCCCCTACACTGGGTGCGGGTCGTGACAAGTTTTAGGGGTGAGGGGTGGACAAGTAACTCAAGGCAAGGTTGTAGTCACATGGCTGGTCGATGGTAGCTACACTTGTGTATACAGCTATCATGGCCATAGGGGATACTCTATATCTATCTACCAAATATGAGCGTTCGTCTTTCCAATCAGTGAAAGACAAAAGTAATAAAGAGTTCAAGAAAGATGTCATTGAATACAATTTTGCGATTCAAAGGCAAATGTATAATTCAGGAGGAATTATCAATGCAGTCGCGGATGAGATCCTAGATACCTCTATATCTCAATCCACGTGGGATAGTCATACGAAGAGCGAACCAAGTGCACTTTGGTTGATCAGACCATAATACATTGATTCTAATTAGACAATATACTTGCGGGCATCCCCAGTATACATATGTCCTGAACAAGCTCGATAAAATATAAGCTTGCAAAACTAGGTTATAAATAGCAACATTATTTATGATATTACAAAGTATGAGTACGGGAGATAATGATAAAGCAGTAATAAATAGTTCAAGTTTCACAAAGATCTAAGTCTTGTCCGATGTTCCTACTTATACAGTCGTCCTATTGGCTCTTGTATCAGGCCTTGGTTGACCAATGAGGTATGGACTACTAAAGCTCTATCTTCTAGCTGAACATATCATCCTACACTAGCATATATTCATTGTCATCCAGTTACACTTTAATAATAGGTTATGTCACTACCACTTTTTAGCCTTGAGGATATTTTGGTCATTTTGGTTTTTGTGAATTATTTTATTATTTATTGCATTGGTGTTGTGATTTTTGACTTTTGCTAGTTGTGACTTTAGAGACTAGCCTAGAGTTTGAGTTTGGCTTTGACTTTGGTGACTTAGTTAGCATGGTGTGGGACCCTAATCTAACTTAAGTTGGTCTTAGTTGACTTGAGTAGGGTTCATGTGTCACGACCCGCACCCGCTTTCCGGACGCGAGCTCATGAGTAATCCAGCTACGTATCGAGTGGACTCCAGCCCGACTCGAGTACGTATAAGCTGTCAAGGTCATGGGTATCATGTCTAATCTAAACTATATCTCAATTCACATGAATCATATAAACAAGAATGAACAAGTATGGGTCATGGTCTGCAGCCCATTAGCATATTGTCCGATTGGACTCTAAGAATGATATGAGTCTATAAATAAGCAGAGTATATCATGGTGTGAAATATAAAGCACGAGAAGACAATAAAGAAATGACACAAGCTAATACCTATATCATGTATCGCAATCCTCTACCATCCCGCTCTGCTAACTAACTCCATACGATCGCTAAACCTGAGGAGATCATTAGGTCCTCAGAGGACATAGCAAGATACATAATATACATGCCTATCTAGCAGTTTTATCATGCGTAAGAAATAAACAAGAAAGAACAAGAACAAGACAATGACTACGAACACGAATACGGACACACGAATACGAACACTAGAACAACTATGCATAATGAACTGCCGGATGAACGAAACATGATGATCAATGGAAGAAACCAAACCCTCGTCCCGAGTGTGGACTCACTGGTTTGAACTAAACACTAACCCGCGTCCTGAGTGTGGACTCTCTGGTTAGTACTAACCCTCGTCCCTAGTGTGGACTCTCTGGTTAGTTCACGGCAAGGCACCCTCGTCCCGAGTGTGGACTCTCTGGTGCAAATACTACATCCTCATCCCGTGTGTGGACTCTCTGATGTAAACACCTTCGTCTCGAGTGTGGGCTCTCTGGTGCAAGTCAAGTCAAGTCAAGTCTACACCCTCGTCCCGAGTGTGGACTCTCTGGTGCAATAATCGACATCCTAGTCCCTAGTGTGGACTCACGGATGTAAACAGATCAAGAAAAACACCCTCGTCCCGTGTGTGGACTCTCTGGTGCCAAACAAGCAATATCAAGGATTTAGCAGTTCACTACACGTACTCGTTCTATGACACGACTCAAGCAAGGTACTGACGAGAAACTCCAAATGTGAAACACAAGGCCAAAACATGAACATGGCTATAAACAATAAAAACAACTCCACAGAAAATAACACGAAAAAGCACATGTCCATAAATAATCCAAAAGCTAGAAACTGAAATAAAATGCATGTAAATAAAACTGTAGAGGGAGGCAAGGTATACTTGCCTGGAGGTTGCACGCAAATCCAATAACAATCTAGTCCACTGCTAAGCCATAAAGTCCAAATCATCACAACTGTCTTCGAAAGCTAAAACAGACAATGCCAACAGTCTCAGAATAGTCAAATTAGCTAGAATTGCCCGTCCTTAAGTCCAATTCTGGATATAGGAGCAAAATGGTAATTTCGGACAAAAACGATGTCCGTCGTTGGACCCGCTTTGTACCGAAAAGCGTGCCAGAGTCAATGGTCTCTAAAGTCGTCAAACTATATGTCTACGGATCCAGTTTTCCGATACGAACCCAACCGTATGTCGAGAGTTGGATTCCGGTGCGCCGTGCACAAAATCGCCCGTTGAGTGGGACCGTAGGGCCCACAAAACGACGTACGATTCAACTGTCTCAGAATTGGACCAAACTTGGCATACAGGACCAGAAAAATGATACGATCCTGATGGCGCAAGTTTCGTCTCGATCTGACGAGCATGCATAAAGTAATTGGATAATTTGCAAAGTGCACGATACGGTAAATTTCGACGGATATGCATCAAATTCGTCGCGCACACGCGACCAATTTGAATTCCGCCAAAGCCCACACGACCACGAAGCCGTTACGCAGCTTTCGATGCTTACGGTTCGCGACCACGTCGCCCGAAATGGCGGAACGCACGTCGTACCGAACAAATTTCTAATTTTTAAAACAGGTTTTTGGGAAACTTTGGGATTCGTTTTCTCGGCGAGTAGTCGATGAATTCAAATTCTGTAAGAAGGGATTCGAAGCCCTACATGTTGTCAAAAAGTCTGTTCAAACAGAAATTCTAGTATATTACTAGATCGATCGAAATCGATATTCAAACATGGGTGATTGGATTGGTTCTCTGTTTCTAATCCGAACAATTTTTTGGGATTTTTGGCATCGATTTTATATCGATTTCGTTTCGATTTAGTTCGAAACGATCCATTGATGTCAAAGCCCTATAGGTTGTGTTTCTAACGCCTATTTCGGTTTGGAAAGATACGGAGAGTCGAGGGAGAAATCTTACATTGAAGTGGGGCGTGTGGAACCGCTGCTGTTGTTGCCGATTCTAAGTGCTGTGCGCGCGCACGTACGGCCCTGGCCGTCGGCGACGTGCAGCGACGCGCATGGTGGCGGAGGCGTCGTCCAGTCGAGGGAGGGTGGCGCGTGTGGGTTAGGCTATGGTTTCATCAAGTTTTCTCGAATCCGCTCTTCCTCTCTGAATATATATATATACAGTTGAGTCTCGGTTTAATCCCGAGCGCGGGGGGGGGGGGGGGAAGTTTACAGTTCGGCTCGGTTTAATGGATGAGCAGCAGTTTAGCCTGGGCCTGTGGGCCTGGGCCTGGTTGGTTTGATGGGCTGACTTCTTATCACATATCCTAATGTATATATACTTCTATATATACCTCTTATATATATATATATATATATATATATATATATATATATATATATATATATATATATATATATATATATATATATATATATATATATATATTTCTATACATGTATTTATCTTATTTAGCCTAATAAATATATACCTTATGGATAATTATACCTATATATATATACACACAAAATACCTATATACATATATATTTATTTCTATATTTATTCATATAAATACACATACATGTATACATGTATATATAATTATATATATACACCTACCCACATTTGTATATATATACTAGTCATAACCCGTGCCCATAGGGCATGGTTCATTTAAGGTATTCCCCCTCAAAATCTTGGACCCCCAATTTTAAACGAACAATAATAATTTTGAGGCCCCCATCAAAATATTAAATCCCAACCACTGCTGGATGTGAATTTTCTTTGGATTCTCCATAAAATCCCACTCTCAATAATGCTCATCCACAACCATTATGAGGCCCCCATCAAAATATTAAATCTCAACCATCAAAATATTAAATCCCCATCTTTGGATTCCCCATAAAAACCCACTCCCAATAATGCTCTTCCCCATAAAACCCCACTCCCAATAATACTTTTTCCCATAAAATCCCACAACCGTTGATTCACCAAGATTAAATCCCAACCACTCTTTATCTTGGCACAGTCAGCCCTAGGATTCAAAAACCTTTGTGTTTTGTATAAGAGATATAATATATACACATGTATAATATATTTATACATTTATATATATATATGTATATATACACACACACATTATATATATATATATATATATATATATATATATAATATATATATATATATATATATATATATATATATATATATATATATATATATATATATCTTTGATAGAAAATCAAATACTAATAACTATCAATAATAAATAATTTATTTATTTAATTACCACAATATTAACATTAATAATAATAAACCTAATAACATTTGTAATTAAGCCATTAATATATTTCGGTGAACTCATCGAACACACCATTTATTTGGCTCCAGAAGTTCATACAATTATTCTAAAACAACATTTAAATAAACTATTATATATTTAGAAAGTATCTTCCAAGTCCTAAAAATAAATAAGAAAATATTTGTATACACATAAAATGTCTACATGGCCGTCCCGGGTTCCACTACATGCCTACATAGGCTGGGATTTGGTTCGGGTCTAGTTTGGACTAAATCGACACAAGCGGGTTTCCTACAAGTCAATAATATAATTAATAAGTAATTAAACGTTCTATAGGTTTTAAGTCGCAACTTAGTTTGATTTTCCTAGTTAGGACGTCACTATCGCTTGGCCTTCCTTGGCATGGCTAAAACACTAGTCAAAGCACGTCACTGTACTATCCGTGCCATGATTCCTAGTCGTCTTGTACTCCAATTCTTAATCATGGCTAAAATCATCTACCGTAATAATTAGTCTAATAAACATTTATAAAATTCTAAATTCACCATTTAAATCAAATAAAATAAAAAAACAAACAAAACAAAACAACAAAAAAAAATATTTCAAAGATTTTTCGGGAAGGGGAGCTACAAATCTACCCACCTTAAAAATAATTTCGTCCTCAAAATTCTAATTCATAACTATTCTTTAAAATTCAAGAAGAAAGTCTACCTTAACATTAATATCCTCAAATTTAATTTCTCATAAATATTTTATAACCTCGATTACTTGAGGACTTCTACCCACCTTTGGTCATACTACTCCCTTGAAAAATAAGTCACTTAAATTATATAATCTTCTAACTAGTAACTAAAAATTCTACCAAGACTATCTAGGACATATGGTACCTATAATCCCTCATATATATATAAACAACCAATATTCAATAGTCAAGCAATATTATACTATAAATTAAGAATTTCTGATAAATTCTAGATATCACGATTATTCGTCATCCCGAAATAAAAGGGTCGAGAATCAATGGCACAGGAAGCAAGGAAGTATAATTGAGAGCAAATATAGAGTTTTCAAGGATGTGGAGAATTTCTAGGAGAATTTTTAAAGCAGAATGGATTGAGATTTCTAAGGTCTAGTCAAGGTCGCAGGCTCGTACCAGTACAGTTACGTAACCGGTACGATATGCTCTAACCTGCATGGGCCACCAAAAAAATGTGTTACGACCCGCACCCGCTTTCCGGACGCGAGCTCGTGAGCAAGCCAGCTACGTATCGAGCGGACTCCAGCCCGACTCGAGTACGTATAAGCTGTCAAGGTCATGGGTATCATGTCTAATCTAAACTATATCTCTATCCACATGAATCATATAAATAAGAATGAACAAGTATGGGTCATGGACTGCAGCCCATTAGCATATTGTCCGATTAGATTCTAAGAATGATATGAGTCTATAAATAAGCAGAATATATCATGGTGTGAAATATAAAGCACGAGAAGACAATAAATAAATGACACAAGCTAATACCTATATCATCCATCGCAATCCTCTACCATCCCGCTCTGCTAACTAACTCCATACGATCTCTAAACCTGAGGAGATCATCAGGTCCTCAGAGGACATAGAAAGATACATAATATACATGCCTATCTAGCAGTTTTATCATGCGCAAGAAATAAACAAGAAAGAACAAGAACAAGACAATGACATCGAACACAAATACGGACACACGAATACGAACACTAGAACAACTACGCATAATGAACTGCCGGATGAACGAAACATGATGATCAATGGAAGAAACCAAACCCTCATCCCGAGTGTGGACTCACTGGTTTGAACTAAACACTAACCCTCGTCCCGATTGTGGACTCTCTGGTTAGTACTAACCCTCGTCCCTAGTGTGGACTCTCTGGTTAGTTCACGGTAAGGCACCTCGTCCCGAATGTGGACTCTCAGGTGCAAATACTACATCCTCGTCCCGTGTGTGGACTCTCTAATGTAAACACCCTCGTCCCGAGAGTGGACTCTCTGGTGCAAGTCAAGTCAAGTCTACACCCTCGTCCCGAGTGTGGACTCTCTGGTGCAATAATCGACATCCTAGTCCCTAGTGTGGACTCACGGATGTAAACAGATCAAGAAAAACACCCTCGTCCCGTGTGTGGACTCTCTGGTGCCAAGGAAGCAATATCAAGGATTTAGCAGTTCACTACATGCACTCGTTCTATGACACGACTCAAGCAAGGTACTGACGAGAAACTCCAAATGTGAAACACAAGGCCAAAACATGAACATGGCTATAAACAATAAAAACAACTCCACAGAAAATAACACAAAAAAGCACATGTCCATAAATAATCCAAAAGATGGAAACTGAAATAAAATGCATGTAAATAAAACTGTAGAGGGAGGCAAGGTATACTTGCCTGGAGGTTGCACGCAAATCCAATAACAATCTAGTCCACTGCTAAGCCATAAAGTCCAAATCATCACAACTGTCTCCGAAAGCTGAAACAAACAATGCCAACAGTCTCAGAATAGTCAAATTAGCTAGGATTGCCCGTCCTTAAGTCCAATTCTGGACACAGGGGCAAAATAGTAATTTCGGGCAAAAACGATGTCCGTCGTTGGACCCTTTTTGCACCGAAAAGTGTGCCAGAGTCAATGGTCTCTTAAGTCATCAAACTATATGTCTACGGATCTAGTTTTCTGATACGAACCCAACCGTATGTCCAGAGTTGGATTCCGGTGGGCTGTGCACAAAATCGCCCGTTGAGTGGGACCGTGGGGCCCGCAAAACGACGTACGATTCAACTGTCTCAGAATTGGACCAAACTTGGCATACAGGACCAGAAAAACGATACGGTCCTGATGGCACAAGTTTCGTCTCGATCTGACGAGCGTGCACAAAGTAATTGAAGAATTTGCAAAGTGCACGATACGGTGAATTTCGACGGATACGCATCAAATTCGTCGCGCACACGCGACCAATTTGAATTCCGCCAAAGCCCACACGACCACGAAGCCGTTACGCAGCTTTCGATGCTTACGGTTCGCGAATACGTCGCCCGGAATGGCGGGACGCACGTCGTATCGAACAAATTTCTAATTTTTAAAACAGGTTTTTGGGAAACTTTGGGATTTGTTTTCTC
>JANAVB010004154.1:0-33669 GCA_029216955.1 Iris pallida
TTAGAGTCGCCTCGAAAACGTTCAATGAACGTCCGAGTATCTTCTTTCTCTTTTTGTTTGATTTCTATTAAGGAGGACATGTTCATGTCCAAACCTCCTTCATAGAAGCGGAGAGAAATATTGCCTTAAATTCGTCAAAAGATGAAGTACAATTATCGGGTAAACTACGATACCAGTTGTAAGCTGAACCCGTCAAGCACCCAATAAACACCCAGTGAGAAGAGCATCATTTTTCTGCAGATGTACAGTCATAATATCAAAGTAATTGATATACTGACTAGGAAAAGCCTTTCCATCAAACAATACCATTGATTGTGGCTTGAATTTTGGTAGAAAGAGTACATCATTCCAATAAGGAGGATAAGGTTGCATAATCCCTAGCCTCTGGAGCTGATCCTTTTGCTTCAAAACTTCAAACTGTGCTTTGAGCTCACGTACTGCTTGAATGGCTTCACTGGTTTGAGGAAGCACATTTGATTGAATGGTTGTTGGATGTACCGTAACCCCCACCAGAGATGATACATCTTCTGGAATGATAGGATCTGGAGATGCAGAATTTTGGTTAACAATAGGCTCTTGAATATTCAAAGGTATATCAACCCCTTGACTATCTTGAGTTTGTGCTGCTACCTGCACCGGTGTTACTATTGCCGGTTGAGCAGTTTGCTGAGCCGTTATTATCTGGTGCATGCTTTGCATCATGGTAAGCTTGTCTTTCAGTGATTGCTCAACGGCAGTGAGATGTTGTTCTGTATTAGCAGATGACGTCTCTGGTTCATCTCTAATATCGTAGGATTCAACCACTCTTGAAGATACAGAGGGATTAGTATAGAAGTATGAATCGACACTATCAGTTTCGGACTCAAAAGATTGAGTACCCCCAGCTTCTGAATCAGAAGTCTACAATTGTCTTTGTCTTCTTGATCGAGTATTCTGATATACTCCTTCAAAGGAATCAAGAAGTCTGTTGAATTGTTGTTGACCTGGAGTTTGGGACATATTCCGTCTAGGATGTCGTCCTCTATTGGTATGAGATGCCATATTGACTGACGCATATGACAATTCATGTTCTTGGTCATCAACTTGTTGTTGTGGTGCATTAAAACTTAACCGGTCAAAAATTGATCATTTAGAAGCCGAACAACAACATTTAATTACAATCTGGTGACACTCACAATGATGATTTTCTTGTTGGGAGAGTGTCACGGGAGATTGTCTATTTTTACGCTTTTGCATTAGCAATTCACGTAAATCAGAAGGAGTAGAGGGAGTAGTCTTCTTTATTACATTTGGGGTAGAAAAACGTTTAGTCCCTTGTGTATAAAGAAGATTACTGGCTGCATTCGCAGAACCAAACTGTACGTTTTTATGCGCTTGGAGTTGCGTGCGTAAATCCTGAGATTTTTTAGCATGAAGGACTCTATCTTCATTGCGTGTAATTTATAGGTTTGGTACCTTACGTACAGCAGTATAAGAAGGTTGTTGGTTGTAAATAGAAGTTTTACCAACTATATTTTTATGCTTCATGCGTGTAGGTACATTCACTTTAGATGCTGAAGCATCATTGTGAATTTTATCCACACTGTCACAGACAGGAGATTTACCTTTACGCATAGAGCACAAAACATGAGTATCTGCCACGTCATAGACGAGAGATTTTCCTTTACGCGTAGAGCATAAATTTTGTGTGTCTACCACGTCACAGACGGGAGACTTATTGTTACGCTCAGAACGTAAAGCATTGGAGTCGGCCACGTTACAGACGGGAGACATGTTTTTACGCTCAGAGTGTAAAACCTGATTTTTACGCCCAGGGCGTAAAACCTAATTTTTACGCTCAGAGCATAACACTGGAGAGTCTGCCATGTTACAAACGGGAGACTTGTTTTTACGCTCATGGCGTATCACAGAAGTAGAGACTGCCTCATCACAGATGGGAGTCTCTACAACAGGAGTAGGAAGGATTCCTTTGCCTGCAGAGACAGTAGGGAGATCCGAGAATGCCTTGGATTTGGGAACCCAAACTTTTCGCGCCTTCCGTGATTTCTGAACTTTGGAGCAGCAAGTGCCACCCCCAGTCCGGAGCATTTCTTCGTAGGCAGTCTGGTCGAAGTGCACAACCAGAGTCTTCTTTGTCGATCCGATCGACACATCATCGTATTGAGCAATTGCCTCCTCGTCAGAGGAGAAGGTCTTCCCCAGCAGAGTTGCCATTTTGTTTCACTTAACAAAATGCCTAGAAATTTGCTTTTGAAAATAAAACGAGAAAAAGTACAGAAAGTACAAATTATTCTGGGAAGTATTGCTATGAAAGTCTGATCTGAAGGCGATCACTTTGTTCCTTGGACCATACGATGATGATGAAGATCACTGCTAGAAGATGAACAGCCGGAAGAACAAAGTCACCAGAAAGGTATCGACGCACTTGGGCACTGATGGCGAGGTCGAATGCTTTCCTGCTTTGCTTCACTCTGTTCTGGAAGAAATGTTGAAGAAGAATGCTCTGGAAAATCAAAGTCTCTGGGCTCTGGTCCCTGTATTCTCTCCTGTCTATGTCTCTGTCTCCTTTCCATATGAAAAAAATAAGTCTATTGATAGACTTGGCTTTTTGTGCGTAAAACTCAGCAAAGTCCTGTCTTTACACTAGTAACTGCCACCCATGACTGAAGTCATCCTCTACACACGTTGACACGTGTCCCATTATTTTAATAAGAATATGATGCACGTACACACGTTCCTCGAGATGTATGGCATGAAAGCCACGTAGGCAAACCACGTTCCAAAGTAGTCAGGAAGGATAGGGCGTAAAAACAACCCAAATATACTTTGAGCGTAAAGTAGTAGACTAGGCGTAAAATAGCCCTAAAATGGACTTCTCGCGTAAAGTGGTTGATAAAACAATCTTGAGCGTAAGAAGTAGCCCAAATAAACTTTATGCACACGTTAACTTTGAGCGTAAAAAGCTCATATAGTATTCATGCGTAAAAGAAGCCATCTTGTGAGCGTAAAATAGCTCAGTCTACATACTAAACGACAATATTGGTTTCCATGTAAAACAAATCCCTTCGAATTCTGTGTTATATGCTGTCAGTAAATCTTTATATCAGACCCATTATTACTTTACATTAAATACATGATTTGACAACCTGTCTCTGGCGTAAAATAGTTGGCCTGTCCCTGGCGTAAAGTAGTTGACCCGTCCCTGGCGTAAAGTAGATGGCGTAAAACAGCTTATTTGAGTGTAAAGCTCTATCTCTTTGACTCAGTCTATGAAGCACTTTTTATGCTCCTACAACTACCTCAGCCACACAATGGTGGGTGCCGAGCACAGATACACACCTATAGAAAAGGAATGCCTTGCACTGGTATTTGCCATCCAGAAGATACGCCACTATGTGTCTGGGCAGACTATCCACATTATATCTAAAGTCAATCCTCTCAGAATACTCATGACCAAACCGGGTTCTCTCAATTCCCGTTTAGCTACATGGACAATGCTATTGACTCCGTATGATATGCTCTTCGTTCCTCAGAAGGCAGTAAAAGGCCAAGCATTAGCTGATTTCCTGGCAGCTCTTCCAGTGCCAGAATCTTCCAAACTCTACGACAAAATCCCTGATGAAGTAGTAGAGTCTAACACTGCAACTGAAGAAATTCCCATTTGGCGAATGTTCTTTGACGGTGCATCAAGAACAGGACCCAAAAGAAATATAGTGGCTAGAGTAGGTGTCGTGCTCGTGTCACCTGATCATCTAGTTATACATCGTGCATATTCTCTCGTGGAACCATACACCAACAACGTGGCCGAATATAATGCCCTATTAATCGGCATGCAACTGGCAAAACAACTGGGAGTTGACTATCTAGAAGCGTACGACGATTCCAAGCTAATAGTTAGTCAAGTCCGAGGGGATTATGAAGTTCGCCACGAATATCTCATCCCCTATCACAGAGCAACAATCGAGTTGGCGTCTACTATCATTGGATTCTTCATCGAGCACGTACCTCGAGTACAAAATATAGAAGCAGATGCTATAGCCGGTCTCGCTGCTTCCTTGACCGTTCCTACCAATACTCAGCAGTCGATCATAGTGTCTGGTCGAGAACTATTCTGTGTAAAAGATGCCTTGCATATTCATCACAGTTATACAACAGAAACAAACGTCGATGCTAAAGACTGGAGATTCCCTTTCATAGACTACGCTGTCTATGGAATCCTCCCGGAGGACCCAAAGGAAGCAGTGTCTATCCAAAGGCGATCCCTCAGATTTTACTACGATACAGCTACCAAGATGTTGTACCGACACTCTTACGACGGGCTTCTATTACGATGTTTATCAGACACAGAAGCCAAACATGCACTCCGGGAGGCTCACGATGGAGTTTATGGTGTACATCAACCATGTCCCAAATTAGAAGATTGTCTCAAAAGAATGGATTATTACTGGCCCACAATGATAGCAGATATTGTTGAATATACGAAAAAGTGTAGAGCTTATCAGTTCCACGCCAATTTCATTCATCAACCTTCAGAGTTTCTACACCCGATGGCAGCATCTTGTCCGTTTGAAGCCTGGGGCATGGACGTCATAGGACCAATCAGCCCGCCATCCTCCAGAGGACATCGGTTCATCCTAGCCATAATGGATTACTTCTCCAAATAGGTGGAAGCTATACCGCTCACCAAAGTGAAGGCATCGAACGTGATCAGTTTTATCGAACATCACGTCATCTACAGCTTTGACCTACCTCGCAGGATCATCCATGATAATGGTCCATAGTTTACAAGCTATACATTCTATCGGTTCTACGATAGGAATCGAATCCAGAACATAGCCTCTACTGCCTACAATCCAGCGGCTAACGGGCTAGAAGAAGCCTTCAATGAAACCATCATAAAACTTCTCAAGAAGTTTGTGTCTTCAAACAAGCACGATTGGAATGAGAAGCTTGGCTTATGGGAGCGAAGTAGTTCTTCCTCTAGAAATCCAGACTCCAACAACCAGTATGCCATTCTCTCTGGTTTATGGGAGCAAAGCAGTTCTTTCCCTAGAAATCCAGATTCCTTTTCTTCGAGTAGCCTTAGCCAGCGAGTTGACTTCCGAAGAAAGCTACCGTCTGCGACTTCAGAAGCTCGAAGCGCTAGACAAAAAATAATTGTTAGCTCAACAGCGCATTGAGCTATACCAAGCACACCTTTCCAGAGCCTTCAATAAAAAAGTGAAGGAAAGAATCTTCCAAGTCGACAACCTAGTCTTAGCAGTGAGAAGACCAATGGTCATGACGCATTAAACAAAAGGAAAATTCTAGCCTAAATAGGAAGGTCCTTTCATCATAGAATCAGTGTATTCTAATGGTGCGTACCAACTAACCAAGCCCGATGGTGACTTGCTCATGATGCCTATCAACGGCAAGTTCCTGAAGAAATACTATGTGTAACCTTTTTACGAAATGTTCACATATGTTCAGTCATGTCAATGTACAGTACGATGTTTATATGATTCAAAAAAATTATCTAACTATTATTCGTATTTCAAGAGTCTTGAATACGCCCCGGATAATAGGTCGTCTAAAAATTTTCCCAGTAGAATTATTCCCGTTTTTGACTCTGTCCAAACTCGGTTTGACGAAAACAAGTCACGTCCCTATTACCTCTGAATTGTTTTCCAATAAAATTTCCCTAGTGGAATCATTTTCGTTTTTAACTATGTCCAAACTCGGTTTGACGAAAAGAAGTCACGTCCCTATTACCTCTGAATTTTTTTTGATAATTATTTCCCCAGTGAAATGATTATGTTTTGCCATGTCCATATAACCTCTGAGCAAAGCATTCATCCAGGATAATCGCATCCATATTATCTCTGAACTATCCACTCCCACCTAATGTTATATATCTTTCCACATCCATATTATCTCTGATCAGATATAGAACATCCTCTGCTATTACGTCCATATTACCTATACTAGCAGCTTCGTTCAACTTATTATCTATATTCGAATAACTTGAATATAAAACGGATAATAGGTCCACATCAAAAGTCCTCCAGCGGGATACCCTTTACACAAATAATGTATTAGGCCCTCTAATACAAGCACCACAGATACCACATGTAAAGAATGGAGTGAATGTATTTCGTTTATTCAAAATCAGTTACATTCACAGGACTACATCTCAGGCGCAAACCAAAAATTTCTTCATCTCTTCATCTGGATGAGAAGTAAAGGATTACATTGATGTCAAAAAGAAGCAAAATATAAACTACAGCTAAAGATAGACAATACCAAGACAAAATACGGACATTTATGGGAACCCACGAATCCTAGTTGTGGTGAGGCATATACCATTCCCTCAACCATTTCGCATATGAAGGATCTATTTGATCAAGGTCCTCGGCCGAGGCAGAAAGGTCAGAACTCCCAGTGCTACTACCCTCGGACTTGTTCTCCTCCTTTACAGCAGCTTCAATCTTGGGAGTAATTCCCTCCCCGATGGGCGCCAGCTCTTCTTTTTCCTTAATTTTTGGTACCACCTCCTCCTTAACGAACGGTGACACTTGTTTGATGAAAGGAGACAGCATCTCCTCCTTCATAACGGTCTCAGCCTTCGGCATAGATGCTGCAAGAGTCAACGATAGAAGAGAAAGTCAGACTCAAAAAATATACAGGAAAAGCTAAGTGCTGAAAGACTCTTATACACGCAAAGGGCTATGCGCCCAAAGGACTATGCGCCCAAAGGGATATGCGCCCAAAACAAACAAGTATGCGCATAGCACACAAACAGTACATGGGCGCATAACATACAAATGGCATGTAGGCACATAACAGGGCAACATTGGGCTCATAGCACACCACAGTGCTGGCGCATGACTTCTGTGGGCGCATAACGATGCTCACAGAAGTATGTTGCCTTAGGCACATGCACCCAGGCAGAAGAAAAGTCAGAGCATCGTAAATTAACGCTTGAGACTTTATTTTTGAAGCATGCCCTCACCCAGAATCGGGTCCTGGACTGCCGAAGATGCTGCCACAGGAGGAGAGGCACTCGGCGCAGCCCCCTTGCCCTTCGCTGATCTCTTGGCGACCTTGGGAGACATGGTTTTCAAAGTAAGAAGATGAAGAGTTTTCTGAAAAATTCTAAGTAAGGAGAATAATGAGCTCTCTCTCCTTCAGAGCCTATTTATAGGCACAAGCTACTTCCTATTTGCCCACTATCCTTATGCGCCTATACGCCTATGCGCCCAGTGCGCAGTATGTGCCTACTATGGCCTATGTGCCCACGTGAAGATCCAGCCTCTTGTACACTATGCGACTGACTCTTGCTGACGTGGACGACGTATGAAGGATGGACCTATTCAAATTCCACCCCGATGAATCTGTTAGTTCAGATTTCGAGGAAGATCTCAACAGTCATATCTCTCTGACAGGCTAGCCAAACACTATGCGCCTAAAGAAAGAGCCGTGCTATTCTCCAATTGCATCACGAGAAGACAGTCCATGCTTCTTTCAAATAATTTTGAACTCGTTCAAGTATCGAAAAGTTTGAAGGGGGTCTTGTAGAAGCATCAAAATTTCAGCAAATAAAGCTGTATGCGCCCAAGCCAAAGGAGGACATATACGCCCAAGTAAAGCTCCTACGTGTTCAAGTCACCCTGCGAAGCTCCTATGCGCCCATCATCCTATGAAGCTCTATGCGCCCAAGCCTGTCACGACCCGCACCCATTGTGAGGGTACGAGAACGTAACAACGCCCAGCCTACACCGCAGTGTCGGTGATAGAACGCTGTCCTAGGTCAATCATCTAACAATATAAAGGTACATGTACAGTATATACACTCCGAATGGAGGTGACATAACAGAACAGTCTCAATCACATCTAAGGCAGATACGGAATAGTAAAGGTAGATAGAGAGATCAAAAGCATAATTACAATTAAGAGGGAGAAAATCTAAGTGTCTAAGATAACAACTCAAGAACATCCAGCTCAATACAAATCTCTAATATATACAACATCTCAGAAGAACAACTGAAAGTCAAATAATAATGCTGAAAGAAAACTAAAGCCTAGCTATCTAGCCTAGACTAAGGGAGTGGCATCCTGTACTGCAGCTGGGTCCTCCAGAGGAACCAGGTCGCAGGTGTCGTCTAATCCTGCTCCGTAATAGGTGGTACATAGGGCCTCATCCTCATCCTTTGTAATATTTTCAACAGGTCCAGTCAGGACAGGAGCGAGTATAGTACATCTCAACAGATCATAGCAGGTTAAAAAATATAATCATGCAGTAAAGTAAGATACATGAACTAAAAAAATACAGTATGTAAACAGAGAGAGAACTGTAATAGAAATATCTACTATACATAGAGAACTAATAGTGACTAGTGAGTCAGAGTAAAATATAAACATATGAATGGCATAGGAGATTCATGACTACAGCTAAGAGAGTGATTCATGACTATAGCTACTTGGATAATATTCACATGCCTATTTCTACTCCCCCATCCCCAATCAATACACAAGGATCTGTTCAAGTTATGTTAAGATTCGTGAAACTTCACATGGCTCATAAAATGAGTGATACGTGAAGGTGATTCATGATGGCTCTGTGAACATGAGAGTACATGTGTCACAAGCGATTCGTGAATCAGAGGAAGCATATAGATACGTGATGATTCGTGAAACGTACAAAACATGCAGTATCCGATGCTCCTGAGGGGGATAACATCTCATGAAAAGATCCATATAGTACCAATCCGTGTAACCAACGTGATAGTATCAAGTAAAGTAATTTAAAGCAGGAAAATAATTCTAAACAGGATATGAAATGATCAGAGAATGTACTCGCCTGGTATCCCGAATGTTCGAAGAGAATATACTGTCCGAGAAGTGGTGTCTGTCTCCTATAGAATAGTACAAGTCACAACAAGTCTAAAATAAGGAAATAGACTGCTACAATGCATCTACATGAAGTTTGGAATCAATCTAGGCTAAAGTCAACCTTTGGTCAACTCTAGTCAACCCTAACAGTCAAACTAGGTCAATTCTAGTCTAATTAAGTCAAACTAGGTCAAACGAGGTTAAACTTGGTCAAACTAGTCTAGGTTGGTCAAACTTGGCTTAACCAGTCAATTCTAGGTCAACTAGCTAAATATCACACAAGTCACACTAGTCTGGTGATACACAAGTGTATCTATACCACATGCCATATGCTATTCTACCCAGGCCATACCATATAGACAAGGCCATACACATAACCATTTCTATATTAACATACCAATTCCCCACATGCTATTTATGTAGGCAAAAGTAATATTTCTGTCACCTTACATTATCACATTCACATATTTACACTAGGTTAGATATTATATATATATTATATATATATACATACACATAGAGAGGAATAGGTAATTCGAGACAATGTGTGTGTGTGTCTCATATGTGAGGTAAAAGTGTGACAGGAATACCATAGTGTGTGTGTGTGGATATGTGTGTGTCAATATGTGTTCAGGCATGTGTGTGTGAGTGAATGTGTAAGGAATACCGTGTTGTGTAATGTGTGTGGAAAGATGAGTGCGAGTGTACATGGCAGTGTGAGGATGTGTGAGCAGGAATAATAGAATGTAGTGGTGCACCTGTGTGACAGAATTGGGTGTGAGGGTGTAGGTTTTGGGAATGAGTTTTTCAGGAATTGTGTGTCAAGAGGAAAATGAGTGTGTGAGAGTGGCTAGGGAAATTTCATGTGTGTGTATATGGATGATAGGAAGAGTGTGTGTGGTGGGCAATTGTGTGTGAGAGTGATAAGGTGGCATGTGTTCCTGTGTGTGTGAGAGTTATCTAGAGCATGTGTGTGTGTGTGTATATCAATCAGAATCAAAATAGAGAATGTGTCAAAACAGGTTAACAGGACAATGTGTCCAGTTAACATTCTCAAGAATGTGGAACCAATTCAGTGTGTCAATATATTTCCAGTTTTCAGTCAATAGGGACAGTAGATAGGGTGTTCAGAAATTGAACGTGGGTGAGTGATACTCAGATTTTTAGAGAAACATATGTACATTATGCATATCTACATACATATAGAGAGGGTTAAGGGCTTTCAATTTAGTTGCATAATCATTTGGGTTGCAGGAACTACTGTTATTCAGTCAAAAGAATCCCAAAAGCCAAAAATGAAATTACAACATGCAACTTAACTCAAGTTAGTAAAACACAATTTAATTTCAGAAATCAAAACTCCAATCAACATTAGTTTAACACTCAACAACAAATCCCAGTCTACCTTATCAGTGAATCTCAGGATTTCATATGAACCACTGCTAAAATGTCAATAACTGGCATCTCAGTTATTTGCAAGAAAGGAATCTCTGATTTCCTCATGTGTGTTTACATGTATAGTCTCAGATTTCTGGGGGAAAATTAAAATAGTGTGAACATCAAGTCCCTAACCATTCTCAGGTTAAACCAATTTGACAGTGAAGGTTATACATGTGTGTGTGTGTATTAGGCAGTACATAGTATAACAGGAATGGTTTTAGGATTAAGGAACATGTGACAGTTCAAAAGTAAATTCGAAATCAATTTGAATCCAGGTATCAAATCTCAGATTTGTTTTTACATTCAAACAAATCACTCAGTTCATGAGTATCAGAAAAATGGTGGTTTTAAACCCAATCCACATGCCAAAAACTAAATCAATGATTCCCCTTTTTCCCACACCAACACAACTACTCATCCATCTATTAACAGTATGTAGGCAAGTCCTAATTTACTCATTTAATCAACAACAAAAAAAATAGGAAATGAATAAAATCAATACATAAATACATTCAGCCATGTTGAGTATCAGTGCATTGACAGTATTTGAAAGGGAAATTCGATGATTCGATCGCAAAATCACACCTAAAAACCACAAGTAATCATGTACATTATTACTTAACATGTAGGTGAACTAATTCCTACAATTAACAACATCTAACAGTTAATAAAAACAAATTAAAATCAGAAAATCAATTTTCAGTTCAGGTATCAGTGTTCTAATAGTGCACATGGGAATTCAATGATTCGCAAACAAACAACCATTAAAATCACAATAAAAAGGTTGGTAATTAGTGTTATATATGTGAGGATACTAGTTAGGGTCTTCGTGTCCAAAAATTGGACACGAATCGTGTCCAAATAGCTGCACGAACACAGACACGCACTGTGCACAATTAATCGTCGTGCACGCGTGCACGCGCGTATAACACGCGACACACGACACGACACGACACGTGCTCGTGTCCACAGGTGTGTCTAGGATAGGGCTAGGTCCGTGTCATCCTGAAACGTGTCCATGTGACACATAGGCACGACACGAACCCCGTGTCAGCAGCGCCTGTGCGCGTGCACAGCCGGCCGCGCACGTCAGCGCGCGGCCAGTGCGGGGGCGACTGCGCCACGCACACTCCACAAGATGCTCCCAAATTTTGGGAGCATGGTCGCAGACGTTGCCCCTAGGCTCACACAAAATTTCAGGACACGACGTGTCCTGTGTCCAGAGAAATGGACCCCATGATGCAGGACACGGCCTACGGGCCCGTGCTGCGTGTCCACGCGTAAAAATAGGACACAAAAGGACACGAAACACTAGGACACCTTCACAAAAATTGATACACACTTCAAGATCTACAAATCCATGTAATTACATTTCAAAAATATGAAAATTTATTCCTATGTGGCATTTCTACAAACACCTAGTATACCATTTCGATACGTGTCCGATACGGACACGAAATGAACACGAATTGTGCCCAAATTTTTGGGACAGCTAGGAAACCCTAAAACCTAACCTTATATGCAAAGAAATCAGGAAAAACTATGAGTTTAGATGATTTACCTATTGAGTATCAAAACTCAAAAAAAGCTTCAAAGAGGGGATTCCCAATGGCAACTCCAAATCTCCAAATGGCATGCAAACTGAGGTGCCCCTCCAAAATTAGTATATAAACATAAATTAGATCCTATTGCAAAAGACTAGGATTAAAAAAGAGCTAAAATGAATTAATTAGGAATTTCTAAGGTTGGGGATTTACCTCTTTCTAAACTTGAGATCTATTTCCAAGAGAGGCTAACCCTAAATGAAGGAGGCATTAAATAGGGATGGGAAATCCTAGGTTGGCTGCCATGGGTGGGTTTAATTTGGTTTTGGGCCTAAGTCATGGGCCTATGGCTTAATCACAAGTCTTAAAATTGATAAATCATAAGTCATTGACTTAAGCCATAAGTCATGAACTAATTTCTCTTAAGTAATCCTTCCTACCTTAAAACTAATTCCTAATTACTAAAAGTAGGTTAACTAGAGTTAGACTAGGGTCACCAACTAGGGTTAGATCTAGGTTAGTCTACAAAGTCTCAACTAGTCAAGACTAACATAACACATAGCAATATTTAATTAATATTAAATTCACACAAATTCTCATAAATCATAATAAATTCAAATAAATCCTAAAATGACCAAAATACCCTCTAGGCTAAAATGTACTAGTCAAACATCCTAATCACATGGCTAGGCTCTAAGGTTACACTAGTCAAACACCAAAATCATAAGTCATGATTTTAAAATAGTTTTAAATGATTAAAAATCACCAAAAATCATATTATTATTTAAATATCATAATTAAATAAATTAAAATACAAAATTTCCGCATTTTAGAAACTGGGTGTTACAAAGCCTGTGAAGCTTATGCGCCCAAGCCACCCCCTGTGAAGGAGGGCGCATAGCCTAAAATAGGGCTATACGTCCAAGCCTGACTCGGTCAAAGTCATGATCAAAACGTGCACCGAAGCGCACAACCACGTCAGTCTCCACGATCAGTCGTACACCGAAGCATGCGGCCATGTCAACACCAGGACCAACCTACGATCTCACAGCCTGCATGCGCCTACACCCTATGCGCCCAAGGTAGGGCTATGCGCCCACATGAAAACCAGTGTGTTTTCCTTATATGGGCGCATAGCATCATTTCAGCTCAAGAACGATTATAAAAAGGGGCCTCATCCCTCTTTAAAACACATAACGGAGAACATTTTCAAAAGCCAAATTGCTACACTTCTTGCCAGTGAGCCGAGAGTTAGCAATTTTCTTAGGTTTTCTCATACTTTTGTAATCGGACTGTCAACGGAGCAAAGGAGCAACTACCGCTCGATCTCCATCGTCACATTCCATAAAATTCTTTTTTGTACTCGGGGATCCTCAGCGCAGGATCTCTTAGACGTACTCGATTTGTGGTGCCTTGCGCCAATAAAGAAAAGACATCGTTTCTTTTTCTTTTTGTGTGTGTCCACAGCTCTTGGTATGACAAGCTCGGGCCAACGATGATTTCTGAGTGATAGAGCACATGACTGCTGTCTACCATGTATCTCCTCAGCTGTGACACATGGAATACCTCATGTACCCCCTCTAGTGACGATGGCCATGCCAATCTGTTTGCCCAATATATATTGGACTTACCTTGCTGCGTCATCCGAAACGAATTGTACCTCTAGTGGGTGATATTTTCAAAAAAAAACATAATCGCCTTCCTTAAACTCCAAAGGACGACGATGAAGATATGCCCACTGCTTATACCTATCCTATGCTGCTCGTATGTGGCCTTGAATCATCTTCACCTTCTTTATTGTGCTAACTACCAGCTCTGGCCCTAAAATCTGCCACTCTTCTACGTCGCTCCAACAAACAGGAGATCGGCACTTTCTACCATACATAGCTTCAAATGGAGCCATCTGACTGCTTGCTTGAAAGCTATTGTTGTAAAAAAACTCCACAAGATAGAGATGGTCTTTCCATGATCCACCAAAGTCTAACATACATGCCCTCAACATATCTTCTAGTGTCTGAATAGTACATTCTGACTGCCATCAGTGTAAAGATGATAAGCCGTACTAAACTTCAGATGAATACCCAAGATTTCCTGCATTCTTCTCCAGAAATGAGACGTAAATCTCGAATTCCGGTCTGATACAATACTAACTGGAACACGATGTAGCTTTTCTATATGCTTCATATATATATCAGTTAATGCTTCCGTCGATTGGTCCACTATGAAGGACAAGAAATGGATCGACTTGGTGAGTCTATCTACAATCACCTATACCACATCTCGTCCACTGGGACTCTTTGGGAATCCTGTGACCAAATCCATAGTGATATGCTCCCACTTCTACTAAGGAATAGGAAGCGGCTACAACAAACTGGCTTATCTCTGGTGCTCTGCCTTCACCTGTTGACACACCAAACACTGGGCGACAAAATGAGCTATCTCACGCTTCATCCCATGCCACCAATAGTATTGCCGCAATTCTTGATACATCTTAGTCCCTCTTGGATGTATAGAATATATTGAACTATGTGCTTCTGCCATCAGCTCCTACTGAATCTCTCTATTGGGAACATATAGACGATTTCCACATCTTAATATCACATCCGTATGGATGTTCAACCCGGTCTTCTCTCCGGCTTCGGTCCTCTCCTTAAGCCTTTAGAATCTAGCATCGGTGGGCAACGCTGCTTTGATCCTGTCGACTAGAGAAGACTGTACCTAAAGATTAGCTAGGTTGCCATCAACTCCAGGTATTACCACTTCTATTTCAAGCTCTTGCAGATCTTTCAATATCTCTCTCTGAGTAGTAATAAAATAAGCCATGGGCTTATGGCTCAACGCATCAACTACTACGTCAGCCTTATCGGGATGGTAGTACATCTCCAGCTCGTAGTCCTTTATCAGTTCCAACCATCTTCGTTGCCTCATATTGAGCTCCTTCTGCATGAAGACATACTTGAGACTTTGGTGATCAATATAGATATCTACTTTTTTACCGTACAAGTAATGCCTCCAAAGCTTTAGTACAAAAATAACTGCTACAAGCTCCAGATCATGTGTCGAGTTCTCCTCATGCACTCTCTGCCGTCGTGATGTATATGCTATTACTTTGCCATGCTACTTCAAGACACATCCTAATACCTTTCCGGATGCATCACTATATATCACGAATCCTCCTGACCCTGATGGAATAACCAAAATTGGAGCTGTAGTCAATCGTTTCTTTAACTCATCAAAATTGACTTGACATTTAGCTGTCCATATGAACTCTTGGTCTTTGCAAGTCAACCGAGTCATAGGTTCAGCTATTTGTGAGAAATCTTGTACAAACTTGCGGTAATAACCCGCAAGTCCAAGAAAACTTCTCATTTCAGAGGCTGTTGTAGGAACATGCCACGACTTCACTGCTGAAATTTTCTCCGGATCTACTGAGATACCTTCTCTTGTGACGACATGCCCAAGGAAAGAAACCTTCTCAAAAGAGAAGTCACACTTGCTAAGCTTTACATAAATCTTCTCCTTCCTCAATACCTCCAAGAGTATCCGCAAGTGCTGCTCGTGCTCTTCAGGGCTTTTTGAGTATATAAGAATATCGTCTATGAAGACAACTACAAATTTGTCCATGTATTGATGAAAAACCTTATTCATAAGATTCATAAAGACAGCTGGAGCATTGGTCAAACCGAAAGGCATGACCAAAAACTTATAGTATCCATACCGGGTTCTGAATACAGTCTTCAAGATATCTTTCTTCCTAACCTTCACCTGATGGTAACCCGATCTCAAGTTGATCTTAGAGAATACTTTAGATCCTGACAATTGATCGAATAAATCATCAATGCACGATAGAGGGTACTTGTTCTTTACCGTCACCGCATTCAGAGCTCTGTAATCAATGCACATGCGCACTGAGCCATCCTTCTTTGGCACAAATAAAATTGGAGCTCCCCATGGCGATGCACTGGCTCAAATGAAACCCTTCTCAAGTAACTCATCTATTTGAACCTTTATTTCTGCCAACTCCTTTGGTGCTAGTCGGTACACATGAGACGAGATTAGTTCGGCTTCTGGAACAAGATCTATAGAGAACTTAAGGTCTCTGTCAGGAGGTAATCGTAGAAGCTCCTCGGGAAATACATCTTGGAACTCGATGATAATAGGAGGATAAGAAATCCTTTCTATCTCCATATGAGTTCTTAATGATGGCACAACTCTATCACTAGAAGATTCTCTAGTGAACTCGAACTCCTTCTCTTTTGGTGGTCTGAACACAATACCGCCCTTGTGACAGTCAAGGGTGGCATGATACTGACTTAACCAGTCCATCCCTAGAACCACGTCGAAATTCGGTATAGGAAAAACCAAAAATCGAGCCTTCATCTTTCTTCCACAAATTTCTACAAGACATGATCTACATATGCTACTAACAGGCACTATCCCTCCTCCGGTGAGATTTCTAACATTCTGAGATAGAGGTACAGTAACAATGCTATGTCTAGTTGCAAAGCTGGTGGCTATGAATGAGTGTGTGGCTCCAGTGTCAAACAATGCAATAACATGATATGAAACAACTGTTGGCCCATTGGTCATATGGTCAACCTGATTTTAATAATTGATCAAACTCTGTCTGGATATTTGAAGCTAGTCAGGATGTATCGGACTCTTGGACATGAACAAAAACAGCTATCTACACAGTTCAAGACCAAAGCTAAGTTTGCCTGCTCGAGTCTGTATTTCCTTTATGCAATGTATTTTTTATTTTATTGAGTCTAGGAAGACGTTGTACACCGAGTCGTACTGGCAAATAGGCTATTCCAAAATATTTTCAAAATACTTTTAAAATATTCTTTGTTTTAAAAAACATTCTTTTAAACAATAGCTTCAAAAAGGTTTTCAAAAAGGTTTTCAAAAATCCCCAAAAATTGTTTTTAAAACCCTAACCTAACCCTGACAGAACTCGGCCAGAGTTCGGCAAAGTTCGGTTGGTGGCCGTTTGATTTTTGAATTCTCAGGAACTTGGTCCTCCTACAGTTGCAGATTTGACCGAGATTTTCTCATCGAGTTCTGCCCGAATTCTGCCAGAATTCTGTCTTTGGAATTCCTATAAATAGAGAAGGATTTCGATCATTTCAACTCACTCATTCAAATGTTATATCATACTCTGATACCAATTGTAGGAATTCTACCGACTGGATTAGTCCTCAACAGAGGGAAACCAGTATACATCGCCGTCTTTGAGGCATTAGGGTTACAGCATTTTGTTAAACTCTGTTTTTCCATAGCAACTAATGCCATTAGATTGTTTTACTGTAATATCATATTAAACACTTTTGATGTAAGCACACGTGTTGGAGGATTAGATATCAACTTCAATGATGTTCTCTTAGCGAAGATCCTTGGTATTCCCAATGAAGGTAAACCGCTTGCTGACATCACTGAGTTTGATTTCCCCGAAGGCACGACACTTACAAGTTTCAAAGCTGAACTTTGTGCACCTGATAGAGTTCGCTCTGGAAAGTTCAAGGCAAACAACCTGAACTTGTTTAATTATGAATTGCACCGTATCATTTATTCCACTCTCCTTCCAAAGTCTACTTCGAAGGATGATGTCACGTCTCTTGAATTATCTGCTATGTATCATATTCTTAAGGGGATTCCATTTTCTACCCCTAAGACCATTATTCAGATGATGGGACATTGTCGTACAAGAGATAGAAATCTCTCTTATGCGATGATTCTCCCACGCATCTTTCAGCATTTCGACATTGACTTATCTACTTGTGCTCAAGACCCTGAGCCCAAGGTTTTCAAGTTATCTTGTCGCAGTATGACTGCATCTGCTCCTCCTCCTGCTCCTGCTACTGCTCCACCTCCTCCACCTCCTCAGCAGTATGCTATGACTTTTGAGGGCATACACCAGCACATTTCAGATTTGTACGCCTCCATGACGGACATGGCTCACGAACGTGAGTTCTGCAATGTCACCCGTTATCAGGCGATTGCAAACTCTTTAGCTGATCTTCGTTTTGCCCAGACTGGATATTCAGCCGGTTCCATCCCTAGAGATCCAGCTTTCTCTGGTTACCGCTGTGAGGATGAGGATGTTCATGCCTACTTCCAGCCCGGTAACGTATATGATTGGTACCGTTCTGACCGTGCTCCTCCTCGTGATTATGTTGGTGAGTTTTACACTGGCGCTCCTCCTCACCCTTCTAGCGTGGGTACTTCTAGCGTTGGTCCTTCTGGACATGCTGGTCATTATACTGATGATGATGATGATGATGATGATGAGGACTTTTGATATGTTAGTTGATATGAGACTTAGACATTATTTACTGTATACTTGGAAATGCTCCGACATTCCAAGTTTATCTATTTTCAGACTTTATTATCAGTATTTCTTTTTGAGGACTTGTACTGGATTTGTTTTATTTGATGTCATCTGAACATCTTTATCTTTATCTTTATGGATTTCGTACTTTATGATTCACATCAGTTTATTTACTTAGCATTTCTTTATCTGCTTCTCTACTATAAACTGCCTGTGATATAATTCATTGTTTATTATAAACTGCCTGAGTACAAATACATGCATGTGATGTCATTTAAATTTTCTTTACTATTTCTATCATTTATCATGATTATTTTTTGTGTTTTCTTCACTGTCTGTTATTTATGCATTGATTGCGGGGGAGTTTTTCCTCTTTTGCAATTATTTTGCTAAGTGACAACGGGGGAGAAAAATAAAGATCTAACATTTTTTTGAGAATATGCAGGATATGAACTATTTTTGATTTTATTTCAAGCTTAAATGTTATATCATTCATAGTTTGTCAATTATCAAAATGGACTATTTTTGATTTTATTTCAAGCTTAAATGTTATATCATTCATAGTTTGTCAATTATCAAAATGGGGGAGATTGTTGGCCCATTGGTCATATGGTCAACCTAATTTTAATAATTGATCAAACTCTGTCTGGATATTTGAAGCTAGTCAGGATGTATAGGACTCTTGGACATGAACAAAAACAGCTATCTACACAGTTCAAGACCGAAGCTATATTTGCCTGCTCGAGTCTGTATTTCCTTTAAGCAATGTATTTTTCATTTTATTGAGTCTAGGAATACGTTGTACACCGAGTCGTACTGGTAAATAGGCTATTCCAAAATGTTTTCAAAATACTTTTAAAATATCCTTTGTTTTGAAAAATATTCTTTTAAACAATGGCTTCAAAAAGGTTTTCAAAAAGGTTTTCAAAAATCCCCAAAAATTGTTTTTAAAACCCTAACCTAACCCTGACAGAACTCGGCCAGAGTTCGGTTGGTGGCCGTTTGATTTTTGAATTCTCAGGAACTTGGTCCTCCTGCAGTTGCGGATTTGACCGAGATTTCCTCATCGAGTTCTGTCCGAATTCTGCCAGAATTCTGTCTTTGGAATTCCTATAAATAGAGAAGGATTTTGATCATTTCAACTCACTCATTCACTTTCAATCTTCTCTCTATCTAAAGCTTTCAGTCTTCCAAAGAGTATTTCTTGAGCTTTAAATTTCAGATCCCAAGCCAATTACAATCCTCTAGTCGATTTGCCAGTGCGGTGCGGTCTAGAAGTTTCTGAGAGATTGTAATCAGAAGGCTTGATTGAAGAATACCTCTTCACATTTGAAGTTGGACGAGTTCTTCGTATCAAATCTCGCGTTGTAGAAGTTGCAAGGACTTCGTAAGAAAACTTGCAGTTTTTTTAATAGTGGATTCAACTGGTAGCAAGAGTTCTACCGACTGGATTAGTCCTCAACAGAGGGAAACCAGTATACATCGTCGTCTTTGCGTTTGCTTTCTTATCTCTGCCTTTACTTTACTTAGTTGTGATTATTATTCTGTGATCTTGCTGCTAACAATTTTTAATTAGCATTATTCCGCTGCCTACTCTATTCACCCCCCTCTAGGGTATTGTGCTTTACGATTTCGTTCCTACAACAACTAATATGATACCTGTTATAACCTCGCCCTTCCGAATTGGCTCCTCTACGGCTAGTAAAAAAGCTTGCCTGAACCTCTGGTTGGAGCCATGTGCTTTGGCTCTCTCAAACTGAGCTATCTGCGATGGTAATGGTTGGCGAGGTGCTCCTGCTCCTGGTGTGACGGGCTTCTGCATTTGTTTTCCAAGCTAAGGTACAGGAAGTGCTGGAGTCAGCTGTTCAGGACAATTCTTAGCCATATGTTGTCCTGATCCGCATCTCATGCATAAGCCAAGCCAAAGACGACAATCATTACGAATGTGTCCATGCTTCTCACAGAAATAGAAAGTAGGCTTCTGGTAAGGCATGGTTCTCTGTTGCTACTGTTGTGCCATGGGCCGTCTAATAGGTCCGCCTTGCGTTACTTTGGCTGGTCCAGTTGTTGAATTGGGATGCTTCTGTCTAGCTTCTCTTTTGTTGATTCTCTCCTGCCGTCTGGCTGCGGTGAGAATGGCTGAGTAAGATATAGGTGCCAACGATCCTACTAGCCTCTGCATCTCGAAAGTAAGCCCATCGTAGAACTTCTCTGCCTTCTGTACTTCTGTCTGGATCAAGTATGGTGCATATCAGCTCAGTTACAGGAACTCTGCATTGTACTCCCCCACCATCTTGTTACCTTGAGTAAGGTATATGAACTTATCCTGGAGTTCCGCTCGTGCCATAGCTGGAATATACATCTCCCGAGAGAGTCTAGAGAACTCCTCCCATGTGGCTTGCTCAGAGCCTAGCCTCTCATCTTCAGTCACCCACCAGTATTGTGTATTGTTGTAGAGCTGCATCCTGACGGCAGTCATCCACTTTTCTTTAGGAAGTTCAGTTGCTACCAGTTGATGCTCGATCTTGGTAAGCCATGCATGAACTTCGGTAGGGTCCTCTTCTCTATTGAACGGCTTAGGTATCATCTTCCAGAACTCAGCGATAGATCTTCCCCTAGGTTGATTTGCTAGTGGTGCCGCATGTGCCAAGGCAGACACGATGCTCTCTCGAAGTGACTCAGCCTGTTGCTGTTGAGTCTGCTGTTGTATCGCCTGTTGGGCCTGCATCATCACATATAGCATCTGGAATATTTGTTGTCCATCCATCAGCTGCCCTTGAGGTAGAACGGTTGTGAAGGACATCTACTGAGGGAACAGAGGAGGAGGAGGTGGTATTATGTACCCTCCCTGGGGTACTGCAGTCGGCTGCTCAAACTGTCCCGATGGTGTTGCATACATCTGGGAGTATTGCTGCACCGTCAGTTGAGTCATGCTAACTGCCCCTGCTGGAAAGGAGTAAATGGGGTTGCCATCGGAGGCTACGATGGAGTCTATTTCTCTTGAGTTGTTGAATCACCAAATGTGATAGCACGAGGAGAGACACGTCCGCTTTGAGAGTTTATTTTACTGGCACGAAGGGAAAAGAAGCGTTAAAATAGATTCAAACATGAGGCAAATCAAGTAATCAAATGAGAGTTCGAAAAATGAAATCAAAAGAGAGGATAACGTAATGTGGATGAGACCCTAATTTTTAATCCTATGTGCAGGCTCGTATCAGTACAATTACGTAACCGATACGATATTTTCGGACCTGTATGGGCCACCACAAAAATATGTAACGTCCAAGTCCCATTTATGTTAGGACTAGAAACATTTCATGTCAGCTGTATATATACGAAATATAATCCAATATATGGAAAATCTCGAATACATACATAAGCTGTAAATGTGAATATAATAATAAATGTCTCAGGTAGTCTATCTCATCCATAACAAATATGATAATAAATCCACTAGTGAAAAATAATATTGAATGTAAAGATAGCTGGGTGGAGACAGATCCACTACCAAACAGCTATAATGTAAGTCTGTAAAAATAGAGTAGCTGTCTACACAAAATGATAAATGACTCCAATGATAAGATATGATTAGGGCTGATCAGTAGGATACATCTTCTCGTCAGCAAAAACTATCTCCAGAGCTGATCCATACTCCGGAGGATAATCTTACTCATCTATTCCTGAAGAAATCACCAGGTCCTCAGAGGGACGCAACAAGAAACATACAACATGCCAATATACTGAATGTAAGTAAACCAATACGGGTTCTCTAACCATTCTAAGTGAAATATAGTTTAAGAACAAACCTCTGACGCATGGGCACTTTTGCTAATAAATGGGATATGGCATAATTTTTGTCTCAGCGCATAACGTTCCTCAGAACGACAATGGCAAATCTAAGAGGGTCATCTCACACCGTATCTCCAGCGGAGCTTCCGGGTTACAAAGGAAAAGTGCAACGTGGCCCATACGCTAAGGAACTGCCCTCCCCACCCCCTTATCTATCTATATCATGTCCATGACACATATGATCATCTAACTGCTAAGTCCACTAAACATGCATATACTATCAGGAGTTATATCTTAACCATCGCACGTTCCATACGTGACGGAGGCCAACCAAATACGCAAGACCGTGTCCTACATGAGACTCACAACTCGTGGTATAATTGTGTCAAGGCTATAGGAGATATGCCAATATCTCACATCAATGGGGTGGTCAACTATACTAAGTCAATACAATTAAATAAACAACTAGAATAGTAAACGGTAAAAATAGTCGTTCGCACCCAAATATGGCTTGGACACACAGTATGATAGAACTAGACAGGAAATAAATACTAAAATAAATAACAGTAATAAAGAACAGTAAATCATGGCAAGGTTTCTTGCCTGGAATGGTGTGAAGAATCGACAATGTCCAGATCGTCAGAAAGCAAAGGCTGTGAACGTCAACTCTCGCAAACGTCTCCGGATGCTGAAACAACATCACGAACATTTTTGTCATAAAAGAAATGTCTAAGACCGCCTACCCAAAAGTCTAATTCTGAATATAAGAGAAATTATAATTTTAGGTCAACTCGGTGTCCATCGTTGGTTAGACCCATTTTGTACCGAAAAGCGTGCCATAACTAAGGTCTCTAAAAGTCATCAAATTATATGTCTACAAGTCCGATTTGATGATACAAACCCAACCGTATATCCATAGTTTGATTCCGGTGGGCCGTACACTATTTTGTCCTTTGGATAGGGTTGTGGGCCCGCCAAAATAGCGTTCCGGTCAACCTTTTCAGAATCGGACCAAACTTGGCTCGTAGGACCAAAAATATATTTTGAATCTAATGACACAAGTTTCTTCTCAGTCTAATAAATGGTTTGAAATTGGACATGAAGTTTGTAAAACGCCGATATGGGAGACTTTCGATGGATACGGTTCGATTTCATCGCACATACAATAAAATTGAGTTCTGTCAAATCTCACACATCGACAACATCCATACGCATCTTTTGATACTCACGTGTTGTGAACACGTCACCCGGTTTGTCGGGGCGCACACCGTATCGAGAAATTTTTTCTAAAATTTTAGTTTTTGAAACATAATTTTTTGGTGTTTTGGAAATAATTTTAAACAGAATATAATCAACTACAATTAAATATAAAAACTGAGTAATGATGAGCTATACGTTGTCAACAAACTTCTTTAAACATAATTTAAAAATTGTGCATGAATTGGAAGAAAATAGTGTACAAAGTTGGGTAGTTTGACTGTTTTATGACAGTTTTAAAATATAGTTTTTTGTCAACTTTGGATCGATTTTGCGATCAATTCAGGACATCTACATTAATTCTAATTAAAAGGAGTCCTAGAGGGTCATGCTAGATTCCTGTAAATTTTTATGGTTCCCGAAACGGACAACTACATAGAGAGAAAGAGGACGGAGAACAGGGGTACCTCGCTGTGAATCGTTGCTGCCGTTGGGCAGTTTCGGTGTAATGTTCCTATTTTGAAATATGTATATGACCGTGTTATTGTATTACGAGGATTTTTAAAATTTGGTATTGTTAAAATTTTATTATTAAATTATTGGAGGTGAATTTTTCCTATTATTATTAATGTTATTATTAATTTTCGTGTTCCAAATCTACCCTCCCAAAATATCTAACCTAACCCCCTCTCTCCTCACTCAAATCACCCCTCACATCACTCACCCACTCCCTCTCTCCTCCCTCACCTTTTCCACTCTCACACTTTTTCTCTCTCCTCCCTCTCTGTCGGCTGGAGAAGCCAACCCCCTCTCTCTCCCTCTCACTGCTCTCATCTCCCTCTTCTCTCTCCCTGCTCTCTTCCTCTCCCTCACTGGAAGAGCTCCCTAGCCCCCTCTCTCCCGGCCTCCCTCTCCTTCCCAACCTCCTCCCCGACCCGATCTCCGGCGACCAGCCCCATGGCCGCCGCCCTCCACTGCGGCCACCACCACAACCCCCTCTCTCTGCCTCCTCCTTCCACCATCCGCCATGGCCGCCCCCTTCTCCATGGCCGCCACCATCACTGCTCCGACCACCACCATCATCGTCGCCATCTCCTCCACCACCCACCACCGCTGCTGTCCCCATCTCCACCGCAGCCAACCCCTTCGCCATGGCCGCCACCGCCACCACCAGCGCCACCATCATCGTCGCCGTCGCTGTCTCCCTCTCGGTCGGCCTCCTCCGTCGCCACTAGCACCACCACCGATGCTCTCTTCCTCCCTCTCGGCCGGCCTCCTCCGCCGCGACCGCCACCACCCATGGCCGCCGCCATCACCTCCCTGGTAACCGCTCCCCTCTCTTCCTAGCTCCTTCGCCCCTTCCTCTTCTCTTCTTTCCGACGAGCAGCCGCCGCGCACGGGGACAACGCTGCCTCGAGCGGCGGGACGCCCTTGGGCCCCGTACTGCTCGAGCAGCGAGCCAGCCTCGGGTTGCGTGCTCTTCGGGCTACGTGCCTCGGTGCACGTGCTGTCTCGAGCAGTACGCTTCTTGATCTGCGTGCGCCTCGTTCTACGTATGCCTCGGTTTGCGTGCACCTTTTTGGTTTTCGTGCGCCCTCGATTCACGTGTTGCCTTGGGCAGCGGGACGCCTCGAGCCCTGCGCTGCCTCGGGCAACGTGCTACCTCGGTTGGTGCGATGTCTCGATCCTCGCGTCTCGGCCTTTGTGCCTACCTCGTAACCCGTATTGCCTCAATTTACGTGCACGTACCGATTTGCGTGTCGTATCGATTTGCGTGTCATATTGTATCTTGTATTGCCTCGATTTGCGTGCTTGCTCTGATTTGCGTGCCGCATTGGTCTTGTGCCATTTCGATTCACGTGTACGTCTCGATTTGCATGTTGCATGATTCGTGCACTATCTTGATATTCACGATCCCTCGGCCTACGTGTACGTCTCGATTTACGTGTACGTTGTCTCCTGTTCGTCTCGATATTCGAGTCATCTCGATTCTTGTGCGCGTCTCGAAATGTGTACGCGTCGCGGTTTGCGTGCCCGTATCGGTTCGCGTGTCTCGGTTTCTGTGCCAGATCCCTGTACTGCTTGCGGGACCCACACGGTATAGCCTCCTGCCATCCCCGGTGATTTTTTCTTTTATTTTATTGTTTGGTGCTAATGATTGTTTATTGTGTGTTCTGAGGATCTCGATTGGCGTGCTAGCTTGGATTGCGACTGTCGAAGACTTGCTTACCTAGCCGAGCCCTCTAGGCAAGTATCCCTTGCTCATCGACGGCTCTTACCCTCTCTCCTGGATCTTATTTCATTTAATTAATTTCTACTTGTAAATTTTATAACCATGAGTAGTGTAGCTTAGCAGTAGAACTGCCATGATAACCTAGATTAGCTTGGTCCGATACTGGGATAGACCGTATCGGACGACTCGGATGGGTCATCCACACCTCCGAGGACACGAGCACGACTCACTTGTACGGATTGTCCCCATGTGCCCCGTGTCCGACTCACGGTCGGGTAACGACTTTAGCTAACTTTACTTGTGGCGGTGATTGTGCTTGGGTTAGGGATTTATGGACATGTGTTGTGGTGCGCCCTGCGAGGCGGTTATTTTATTATTATGCATGTTGGCTTGGCGCCCAGTACGCATTGTAGTGCTGCTGGAGGCCGAGACATTAGTGGTCTCGGGTTCGATTGATTTCCCACTACGCCTCGTAGCGCTGCTGGAGGCCGGGGCTTAGTGTTCTCGGCTATCGATTTATTCCCAGTACGCATCGTAGTGCTGCTGGTAGCTGAGACCTAGTGTTCTCAGTCTGCGATTCTGCAATTCCGCGGCGGGTTGCGCCGAGTGGATTTTAGCCCCAATTCGCTGGGAGCTCCTGTCCAGAATACAGAGGAGACTCTGCCGGATTATTCCAAAATTCCCGATCGGGAATTTGGTTCGAAGGACTGGGCAGAACCATTCCTTTTGTTTGCTGGACTGGGCTCGTGCCTGTTCACCTTGGTATAGTATACCTGATCCCATGCTTGCTAGGTAGACTCCAGACTAGATTAGTCGCCTAGCTCCAGACCTGTCTTGTCCGTCGGGTAGCGTAAGGAGAGCGGTTCCACTCGGGAGACGGTTTGCAACCCTGGTCCTTGTTGGTTTAAGGGTTGTGGATTTACTCCAGAGCGGTTAACGAAATCCTTGCCTTTCCGGCAATACTTATTGCTAGACTCTTGTCCTCTGATCCCATCCTTTCTAGGAGTTGTCCTAGCCTAGCTGGATAGGGCTGCTAGTGCCTTATATATCAGGATGGTAACTTTTGGATATGAATCATCATTGAGTATATTGGGGATTTTGATCTCGGGATATTGACTTGGTAGACCTACGTAAATTCTTGGATAGTGTTGTTATTGACTTGGAGGAAGGTTCATGTTTGACCGGGTATGACGGTGGATTCCTGTACATTGATGATGGTGCGAGTGTCTTGTGAAACGAGAGAAGTATCGAGGTTGTACCCTTATATGATTTTATCCGACTTCCCAAGTGCTTAGATTCTGGTGCGATAGATGTGACTTGTTATTGGAGGGTTGTTTTCCCGATAGTTTGTGATCATTGAGTTAGAGGATTCTTGTGAGTCATAGGGCCTAACGTTGTTGATTCTGATTAGCTTAGTACTTGGTGTTTGTCCTTTTTCGACCTGACATTTTTCTCCACTGTAGATAGGAGACTCCTGATAGTTTGATAAGGTGGATGGATCGACTTGATGATTTGAGCTGTAGGTTCCCATGTGTACTTGAGAGACTATTATAGTGGAGATTTTGATCCTGTAACCGACTTGATATCCATGTCACGAATTGGGCATGTGACTTCTTGTGACTGATAGGTTTGACCTTGTTCCTGGTATTACACGATGACCTGGACCCGTCTTGATTCTTGATTAGTGGCCCGTAGAGGTGCACTCCTGACTAGCACTCTGGACTTGACAGTAAACCTGGCATGTATACTCTTGATTCTTGATAGTGGCCCGTGGTGGCGCACTCCTGACTAGTACTCTCGATATGGCATGTTTACTTTTGATTGCTGTTACGACAGCCAGTCCTGACTTGCTCAGCATGACCCCGTCTTGACACCGTGGTTGATTTCTCTTGATTGTGCTTGTATAAGCCACCAGTCCAGTCTTGTCTTGCATCATGTCTAGGACATGGATCCCTGAGTACCACGGTCAGGGATCCATAATAAAACTGACTAGGCTAATAACTAGATTAATCATGTAGTTCATGGGGACTTCCCCGTGACCTGTTGCTTGTCTGATCCCGGCCCTATGTATCTATATATATATATACTAGGGATTTGTTGCTATCCGTCGAGATGAGCACATTCCCAGCCCTCCGTCGAGTGTGGCACTTCTTTAGGGCACATGTATCTTACAGCAGTGTGCCTGCTATATCTATCTTTTTCTTTTGCTGGGCCATTCGGGTAGTAGCAAGCAGGAGCTGGACTTTGAAGTCTCATTGTATCTTGTTAGTAATTAGGCATGTGATAACCCTAGTTAGCTAATAATAGCAAGCCATAGGCATTGTGTGGCCGTTGTCCTTCTGTGTTGATTGGCTTGTTGCTGCTAGCCAGCTGATATTATTTCCAGCTGGCAGTGCAGGTGTTAGTGGATGCTAGGGAGATTGTGATTGTGTTAGCTTCACTATACTTGTGGATTGTTATCGTGCGTTGGTACTGCACGATCCCTTACCTTTACTTACTGTTTTAGATGCTATTTCTGTCACATTTTATCATGCTGGTTTTCTTCGCCCCGTCATTGAGCCTTCCTTTCTGGTACTTGCTGCGGTTGGCCTGACCAACCCTGATTGTTTCCAATTGCCTGAGACCGACCCTGTGGATCTTCCAGACTCGACTTGGAGGATGTGCTTCAGTTCTCAACCATGCTAGGAACTGTGGGAAGGTATACTAGTCTATTATTATTCTGTACTGTAGATTCCTGATTTTATATGATATTCCCTGCTTTCCATATGATTATCTCTCTTGATGTTGTTCATTGTGATTTGCCTGTGGACATGAGATCGGATTTAGGCCATAGATTGATTGCATGCTAGGATACCCAGCAAGACTTGACAGCCGTTATCGCCGTATAGCATATTCGTACCCTATACGGTGTAGCTGGCCTACGTCCATCCCCTATTTTGGTACTGGGGCTTGACAAGGTTTTAGTGGTGGCCCATCCAGGTCTCGTTTTGAGATTTTGTTGGGTATCACATGATTATTGATCTCAGTCCACTATTCCTTGGTATTTCTACTTGTTACACTTGTCCTTCGCTCCCTTGAACCTGTGAACTGGTCCTCATCTCTACTTGGACCTATCTTGCTTGGCCATGTCTTATTCGTGATTATCTACCTCTGATCCTTGTTTGATAGATATGATCCTATAGTTGGTCATGTCGATCACCTTATTTGATGAGATGTTATCTTATCTCCATTATTTTGGTTACATGATTATTTTCTTGGGTTCTGTACTCTCTACCGGTGTTTGCCTTGGTTGATTTCTTGTTATCCCTTTCGTACGTTGACTTCGTGTTGACTTAGTATCATTATCGCCCTCTTCGAGCGTTGGCTGGATTGCTGCAGGATGAAGATTTCATCAGGACTCTGAGATTGGATATTTTAATTTTTGAGTATCCGAGGGATATTCTTGTATCGATTCAGCTTCTTTGATTCCGAACAGTTCTGCACTCATGATTATCTGTTTCAGATATTATTTTTATAGATATACTTGCTATACATATATTTTGATATAGATCCTTGATTTGGAGTATTTCCTACGGATATGGAGTATTTTTCTAGAAAAGCTATCTTGTGGTTATTATTGAAGATATTTTTGGACGTATGTTACGATTCACCTGGATTTTGGATTTTGATGGTTTTCTAGGACTCATTATATTGTTAGAGATTTTGTGATTTTAGTAATACGGACATTTGGGTTATGGATTTGATTCGTTTTGGGTATTTGTTAAGAGTACCGGGTGACCCTAGTATACCTTGACGACGTGGTAACGAAAGTTGCAGCCGCTCGATTATAGCGTCATGGTGAATCTTTTGCAGCCATTCCGGATGGCGTGGCAGGGAATTACCATGACTCACATTTTCGGATATTGAGAAACTACAGTCTTCGGCTCGAGACAAATATCCTGTGTTTTATGATTTTATGCGGATTTTCATGCAGTGGGGCTTTCAGGTTTTCTGATACTGTTTTCGACATTTTGTATTTGTTTTGATTTATGGGATTATTTCGTGTATGCGAGATTTTGACTTTCGAGATTCTTTCGATGTTTTGGATTTACCTTGCGAGTTGATTTATTTAGCTAGACCTTGTTTTCCTTAATGTTTTCATATTGAGATTTTGTTTGTTTCTTATTGTATTACTTGATTTCTGTAACGTGGGTAGAGTTTTCATGGCAGATATATATGTACTAGTTTTGAAAACCCTACTTTTATAATTTTAAAATTTCGAGGACGAAATTTTTGTAAGGTGGGTAGGATGTAATGTTCCTATTTTGAAATACGTATATGACCGTGTTATTGTAATACGAGGATTTTAAATTTGGTATTGTTAAAATTTTATTATTAAATTATTGGAGGTGAATTTTCCTATTATTATTAATGTTATTATTAATTTTTTGTTCCAAATCTACCCTCCCAAAATATCTAACCTAACCCCCTCTTCCTCACTCAAATCACCCCTCACATCACTCACCCACTCCCTCTCTCCTCCCACCTTTCCCACTCTCACACTTTTTCTCTCTCCTCCTCTCTGTCGGCTGGAGAAGCCAACCCCCTCTCTCTCCCTCTCACTGCTATCATCTCCCTCTTCTTTCTTCCTGCTCTCCTCCTCCTCCTCACTGGAAGAGCTCCCCAGCCCCCTCTTTTCCGGCCTCCTCTCCTTCCCAACCTCCTCCCCGACCCGATCTCCGGCGACCAGCCCCATGGCCGCCGCCCTCCACTGCGGCCACCACCACAACCCCCTCTCTCTGCCTCCTCCTTCCACCATCCGTCATGGCCGCCCCCTTCTCCATGGCCGCCACCATCACTGCTCCGACCACCACCATCATCGTCGCCATCTCCTCCACCACCCACCACCGCTGCTGTCCCCATCTCCACCGCAGCCAACCCCTTCGCCATGGCCGCCACCACCAGCGCCACCATCATCGTCGCCGTCACGTCTCCCTCTCGGTCGGCCTCCTCCGTCGCCACCAGTACCACCACCGCTGCTCTCTTCCTCCCTCTCGGTCGGCTTCCTCCGCCGCGACCGCCACCACCCATGGCGCCGCCATCACCTCCCTGGTAACCGCTCCCCTCTCTTTCCAGCTCCTCCGCCCCTTCCTCTTCTCTTCTTTCCGCGAGCAGCCGCCGCGCACGGGGACAGCGCTGCCTCGAGCGACGGACGCCCTTGGTCCCCGCGCTACTCGAGCAGTGAGCCAGCCTCGGGTTGCGTGCTCTTGGGCCACGTGCCTCGGTACACGTGCTACCTCGAGCAGTGCGCTGCTCGGTCTGCGTGCGCCTCGTTCTGCGTATGCCTCGATTTGCATACGCCTTTTTGGTTTTTGTGCGCCCTCGATTCACGCGTTGCCTTGGGCAGCAGGACGCCTCGAGCCCTGCGCTGCCTCGGGCAACGTGCTACCTCGGTTGGTGCGCTGTCTCGATCCTCGTATCTCGGCCTTTGTGCCTACTTCGTAACCCGTGTCACCTCGATTTACGTGTACGCACCGATTTGCATGTCGTATCGATTTGTGTATCATATTGTATCTTGTGTTGCCTTAATTTACGTGCTCGCTCCGATTTGTGTGCCATATTGGTCTTGTACCATTTTGATTCGCGTGCACGTCTCGATTTGTGTGTTGCATGATTCGTGCACCATCTTGATATTCGCGATCCCTCGGCCTACGTGTACGTCTTGATTTACGTGCACGTTGTCTCCTGTTTGTCTCGATATTCGAGTCATCTCGATTCTCATGCGCGTCTCGATATACGTACGCATCTCGGTTTGTATGCCCGTATCGGTTCGCGTGCCTTGGTTTTCGTGCCAGATCCCTGCACTGCTTACGGGACGCACACGGTATAGCCTCCTGCCATCCCCGGTGATTTCTCCTATTATTTATTGTTTGGTGCTAATGATTATTTATTGTATGTTCTGAGGATCTCGATTGGCGTGCTAGCTTGGATCGCGACTGTCGAAGACTTGCTTACCAAGCCGAGCCCTCTAGGCAAGTATCCCTTGCTCATCGACGGCTCTTGCCCTCTCTCCTGGATCTTATTTCATTTAATTAATTTCTACTTGTAAATTTTATAACCATGAGTAGTGTAGCTTAGCAGTAGAACTGCCATGATAACCTAGATTAGCTTGGTCCGATACTGGGATAGACCGTATCGGACGACTCGGATGGGTCATCCATACCTCCGAGGACACGAGTATGACTCACTTGTACGGATTGTCCCCATGTGCCCCGTGTCTGACTCACGGTCGGGTAACGACTTTGGCAAACTTTACTTGTGGTGGTGATTGTGCTTGGGTTACGGATTTATGGACATGTGTTGTGGTGCGCCCTGCGAGACGGTTATTTTATTATGCATGTTGGCTTGGCGCCCAGTACGCATTGTAGTGCTGCTGGAGGCCGAGACATTAGTGGTCTCGGGTTCGATTGATTTCCCAGTACGCCTCGTAGCGCTGCTGGAGGCCGGGGCTTAGTGTTCTCGGCTATCGATTTGTTCCCAGTACGCATCGTAGTGCTTCTGGTAGCTGAGACCTAGTGTTCTCAGTTTGCGATTCTGCGATTCTGCGGTGGGTTGCGCCGAGTGGATTTTAGCCCCAATTTGCTGGGAGCTCCTGTCCAGAATACAGAGGAGACTCTGCCGGATTCTTCCAAAATTCTCGATCGGAAATTTGGTTCGAAGGACTGGACAGAACCATTCCTTTGGTTTGCTGGACTGGGCTCGTGCCTGTTCACCTTGGTATAGTATACCTGATCCCATTGCTTGCTAGGTAGACTCCAGACTAGATTAGTCGCCTAGCTCCAGACCTGTCTTGTCCGTCGGGTAGCGTAAGGAGAGCGGTTCCACTCGGGAGACAGTCTACAACCCTGGTCCTTGTTTGGTTTAAGGGTTGTGGATTTACTCCAGAGCGGTTTACGAAATCCTTGACTTTCCGGCAACACTTATTGCTAGACTCTTGTCCTCTGATCCCATCCTTTCTAGGAGTTGTCCTAGCCTAGCTGGATAGGGCTGCTAGTGCCTTATATATCAGGATGGTAACTTTTGGATATGAATCATCATTGAGTATATTGGAGATTTTGATCTCAGGATATTGACTTGGTAGACCTACGTGAATTCTTGGATAGTGTTATTATTGACTTGGGGGGGTTCATGTTTGACCGGGTATGACGGTGGATTCCTGTACATTGATGATGGTGCTAGTATCTTGTGAAACGAGAGGAGTATCGAGGTTGTACCCTTATATTTTATCCGACTTCCCAAGTGCTTAGATTCTGGTACGATAGATGTGACTTGTTATTGGAGGGTTGTTTTCCCGATAGTTTGTGATCATTGAGTTAGAGGATTCTTGTGAGTCATAGGGCCTAACGTTGTTGATTCTGATTAGCTTAGTACCTGGTGTTTGTCCTTTTTTGAACTGACATTTTTCTCCACTGTAGATAGGAGACTCCTGATAGTTTGATAAGGTGGATGGATCGACTTGATGATTTGAGCTGTAGGTTCCCATGTGTACTTGAGAGACTATTATAGTGGAGATTTTGATCCTGTAACCGACTTGATATCCATGTCACGAATTGGGCATGTGACTTCTTATGACTGATAGGTTTGACCTTGTTCCTGGTATTATACGATGACCTGGACCCGTCTTGATTCTTGACTAGTGGCCCGTAGAGGTGCACTCCTGACTAGCACTCTGGACTTGACAGTAAACCTGGCATGTATACTCTTGATTCTTGATAGTGGCCCGTGGTGGCGCACTCCTGACTAGTACTCTCGACATGGCATGTTTACTCTTGATTGCTGTTGCGACAGCCAGTCCTGACTTGCTCAGCATGACCCCGTCTTGACACCGTGGTTGATTTCTCTTGATTGTGCTTGTATAAGCCACCAGTCCAATTTTGTCTTGCATCATGTCTAGGACATGGATCCCTGAGTACCACGGTCAGAGATCCATAATAAAACTGACTAGGCTAATAACTAGATTAATCATGTAGTTCATGGGGACTTCCCAGTGACCTGTTGCTTGTCTGACCCCGGCCCTATGTATATATATATATACTAGGGATTTGTTGCTATCCGTCGAGATGAGCGCATTCCCAGCCCTCCGTCGAGTGTGGCACTTCTTTAGGGCACATGTATCTTACTGCAGTGTGCCCGCTATATCTATATTTTCTTTTGCTGGGGCCATTCGGGTAGTAGCAAGCAGGAGCTGGACTTTGAAGTCTCATTGCATCTTGTTAGTAATTAAG
>JANAVB010004155.1:0-25207 GCA_029216955.1 Iris pallida
GCCGTTGGACTAGTGGCGCCTATTGCCTGGGCAGTATTTCGAGAGAGGTTCCGGACCAAGTACTTCGATGCGGTGGCTCGGTACGATCTACAGACCAAGTTCACTAATTTGAAACAGATGGACAGGACGGTCGATGGGTATGCGGTCGAGTTTTCTAGGCTTAGTCGGTTTGCTCCCACCTTGGTGGCGACCGAGTTCGATAGAGCCCAGCGGTTTCAACAGGGACTCCACCTGGAGATTTTGCTGGCGGTGGAGCAGTTCGAGCATGACTTTTGATGCGGTATTGAGGGCATCTAGGAGGCATGAATATACCTTCCAGAAGATTGTGGACAGGACCGGAGGTCTAAAGCGATCTCACGGCCAGATGAATCAGTCATCAGCCCCAGCCCCGGCAGCCAGGGCTTTGACCATTGGAGCTCCGAGAAGGGCAGCTTCAGTTACGTCAGTTCAGCATTCAACCCCGGCGTATCCTCAGCAGCAGAAGCAGAAGTAGTCTTCCCCCATGGGCTGCTCTTATTGTGGGAAGCCTGGGCATGTTGTTTCAGAGTGTCGCAAGGCTCGAGGATTGTGTTTGCTTTGTGGAGCACCGGACCACAAGGTAGGGTCCTGCCCGTTCAGGACTGACTCAACACCAGCGGGGACCAGCTCATCAGTTAGGGGACCAGCCCCAGTACCAGTCCAGCAGCAGTTTCCTTCCCCGAGACCGTTGTCGACGCAGACCCAGGCTTTTTATCAGCAAAGGCCTCAGCAGTTTGCCCAGGCGCAAGTTCAGAATAGGCAGAGAGGATTCCAACAGAGAGGGCCGGCACCCAGAGGACATGGTCAAGTACTGGCTTTGACCATGGGAGAAGAAGGAGTGGCACCAGGTGAGGTAGTGGCAGGTACTATTCGCGTCAACACTTTTTTGGCTTCAGTGTTATTTGATTCTGGTGCATCGCATTCATTTATGTCTGCACGATTTGCGACACGGATAGGACTGGAGCCTGAGTCACTATCAGTAAGGCTCAATATACTTACTGGTAATGGTCTTGTGGGAGTAGATAGAGTGTGTACCTCGTGTCAGATCGTGGTTAGCGGTAGAGAGTTTCCCGCTAGGTTGATAGAGTTCCCGATGGCCGATTATGATGTGGTCTTAGGGATGGATTGGTTGAGAGACCAGTATGCTAGGATAGACTGCCATATTGGCAGAGTTATTTTTAGCATTCTAGGCGAGCCGAAATTTTCCTTTTCTTGAGGCAAAGTTGAACCTTCTCCTCCAGTATTGCGGATGGCCGTAGCAGCAGTGCAGTTACCCCGGATAGTCGAGAAATTTCCAGATGTTTTCTCGGAAGAGCTTCCAAGGATGCCACCAGAACGGAAGATCGAGTTTACTATCGACTTGATTTCCGGGACAGCACCAGTGTCTGAGAGAGTCTACAGGATGGCGCCGTCAGAATTGGAGATATTGTACAAGATGATTGAAGAACTCCAGACTAAGGGATTCATTCGTGCCAGTGGATCGCCTTGGGGAGCCCCAATGCTTCTTGTGAAAAAGAAGGATGGTACGTCCAGACTATGTGTTGACTATCGTACCTTGAACTCAGTGATAATCAAGAACAGATATCCTCTCCCCAGGATAGATGACCTGTTTGATCAACTCAGAGGAGCGGCAGTATTCTCGAAGATTGATTTGCGGTCAGGGTACCACCAGATCAGAGTCAGAGAGCAGGACATCCCGAAGACAGCTTTCAGATCTAAATATGGGCATTGGGAGTTCCTTGTTATGCCTTTTGGAGCAACCAATGCGCTGGCGGTATTCATGAACCTCATGAATCGTATCTTCATGCCTTATTTGGATCAGTTCGTGATCGTGTTCATAGACGATATCTTGGTCTACAGCAAGAGTGAAGCGGAGCATGAGCAGCATCTCAGAGTTGTCCTCCAGATTCTTCGAGAGCACCAGTTGTATGCCAAGCTCAGTAAATACGAGTTCTGGCTCGATCGCATTTCATACTTGGGTCATATCATCACCAGAGGGGGAGTTGAAGTGGATCCTCAGAAGATAGAGGCTATCGAAACCTGGCCAGTGCCCCGTACAATTGCAAAAGTTCACAGTTTTCTTGGATTAGCCGGCTATTACCGGAGATTTATTTCAGACTTTGCTCGGATATCAGCGCCATTGACACAGTTGACCCGCAAGGATGTGCAGTTCGCTTGGACAGCAGATTGTCAAGAATCTTTTGAGAATCTAAAGCGAGGCTTGATGACGGCACCCGTTCTCACACTTCCAGATGGGACCGGAGGATTTTCAGTGTACTGTGACGCCTCAGACAAGGGTTTAGGATGTGTTTTGATGCAGCACGTGAAGGTAATAGCTTATGCGTCATGTCAACTTCGTGATCATGAGAGAAATTACCCAACCTATGACTTAGAGCTGGCAGCTGTAGTGTTTGCACTTAAGTTGTGGAGACACTACCTGTATGGAGATAGGGTGGAGATTTTCACCGACCATAAGAGCCTGAAGTATATTTTCACCCAGAAGGACCTTAACATGCGTCAGAGAAGATGGCTAGAGCTACTTGTGGATTATGATGTCAACCTGCAGTATCACCCTGGGAAGGCCAACGTTGTGGCAGATGCATTGAGCAGGAGAGCCAGAGTTTACCTTCTGACAGTGCGACCAGAGTTGTTAGCAGATCTTCAGAAGATGGGTATAGAAGTTATCCTTCCTACCAACGTGGCATTGATGGCCAGCATGCAAGTACAGTCCAGTATAGTTGAGAGGATCAAGATAGCTCAGTCCTCCGATTCTAAGCTTCAGCGGCTTAGAGCAGAATGTGAAGCAGGACGACGACCAGAATTATACATTCACGAAGACGGTACACTTCGACATGGTAAGCGTCTTTGTGTACCCAGTGGAGATATCAGACAGGAAGTGATGGCGGAAGCTCACAGTTCTCAGTATTCGATTCATCCCGGTGGCACGAAGATGTACCGTGATATCCGTCAGTACTTTTGGTGGAATGGCATGAAGAGGGAGATAGCTCGGTTTGTCTCTCAGTATTTGGTTTGCCAACAAGTCAAGGCTGAACACCAGAGACCAGCTGGACTTCTTCAGCCCTTGCCGATTCCTGAATGGAAGTGGAAACATATAACCATGGATTTTGTGACTGGATTACCTAGATCCCCAGCCGGTAGAGATGCTATTTGGGTTATAGTTGACAGGCTCACGAAGGTGGCCCACTTTCTCTCATTCAGAGTGGGTCAATCGACAGCTCAGCTAGCAGAGATGTATCTTCGGCAGATGGTCAGATTCCACGGAGTACCAGTCAGTATCACCTCGGACCGAGATTCAAGATTTACGTCACACTTTTGGCGTAGCTTGCAAGAGAGTTTGGGAACTCACCTCCAGTTTAGCTCAGCTTATCACCCACAGACAGATGGTCAGTCGGAGCGTACGATCCAGACTCTGGAGGATATGTTGAGATCTTGTACACTCGACTTCGGTGGTTCGTAGGAAGATCACCTGCACCTGGTGGAGTTTTCGTACAACAATAGTTTCCAAGCCAGTATCCAGATGGCACCGTTCGAGGCACTGTATGGAAGGAAGTGTAGATCCCCACTAGCCTGGGACGATGTTGGAGAGAGGCAGATGCTTGGTCCAGAGATGATCGTTCAGACAGTTGAAGTGCTCAGGAGAGTTAGAGATCATCTTTGCGTTGCACAAGATCGTCAGCGCCATTGGGCCGATTCTCATCGGCGTCCCCTTGAATTTTTTGTCGACGACCTTGTATTCCTGAGGATCTCGCCTAACCGTGGCGTCATTCTTTTCGGCGTACGGGGAAAGCTTAGTCCTAGGTATATAGGGCCGTTCGATATTCTGGAGCGAGTGGGAGACGTATCCTATCGCCTCGCTCTCCCGCCGTCTCTGAGTGAGGTGCATGACGTGTTCCATGTATCCCAACTACGACGGTATGTTCCGGACCTGAGTCATATCCTGGATCATTCGGAATTGGTTGTGGGTACCAACCTTTCGTATGAGGAAAGACCCGTATCCATATTGGACTAAAGAGAGAAGATACTCAAGAACAAGACTATCAAGTTAGTCCGTGTTGCTTGGGGTCATCACTCTTCGGGAGAGTCAACGTGGGAGCGTGAGAATGATATCTGATCGCGATATCCCGACCTGTTTGACTCGTGAGGTATAATATCTTTCCTATGCCTCATGTCTTCGATTCCTTGCTTGTACGAATAATTGCTTGATTGCTTAACTAGTATAGCTTGCTTGTGAGTAGTATAGCTTGTCCTTGCATCTCTAGCCACTTGATTAAATTCCGAGGACGAAATTCTTTTAAGGAGGGTAGAGTTGTAAAGACCATTGTTCGTATTATATATTTTGGTATACGTATACGTATTTAGACCCGTATTTGCATGCCTCATTTTGGTTCAGCCCGACTTGACTTGGTTCGGCTTGGTTTTGCATGGTGTTACGACCCGTTACCCAAATTGTTGGGCCGGGCCGAGCCATGTCCAGCCTACGCTTAAGATAAAGCGCAGTAAGCTGTTCTAGAGATAACAAGATAAGACTAAATGTGCTAACAGTTCTACAAGTGAAGAAGAATCATAAATGCTTCAAACACAAAAGTCGTCGTATATAATAAAATATTCAAGTACAAGTAAACTGAAATATAAAACTGGATACATGTCCAGTTACAAAATAATATAGTCTAATACATGACTACACTAAGTATCCCAAGCAGCTAAGCAAACTAGAGGAGTCTCCCCGCAGGAACATCCTCGTAAGGCAAAATCGGGTCCTCGGCAGTGACTCCATAATACGAATCACAGAGCAACTCCTCCTCAGTAAGTATACCTACAACGTTATCCTGTCAGGACGGGAGCAAGTACTAAATCTAGCAAACTAGCATATGAAACATGGAAATGAACATGAGAGGAATAACTGTAAAGCATGGCATCACACAGTCTATCATGGCAAGGACACATATGTCATAGAGACAGATGTATACGTAATGTTTAAAACTGTAGCAGGTACGTGATCGGTCAATAGGTGTACAATGTACTGAGGCACAATATAAATAAAATGTATATACGTACAAGTGTAAAGGCGATATATGTACACACGTACAAATACAGCTTGGAGAGTAAGGCCTACGGCGCAGTATCATATAAAATGTAACTTTGCTCGGTACTGAAGAGGGGGTATGATCACGTACTCTACTATCAGTTTCCCCATAACCCATATTCTAATCATGTGAGAGATACATCAAGACTGTTCTAAGCATGGTAGTAACTGAAAGTACAACTTGTAGAGATCTAACTTGCTACCCCAAGGATCAGCATGTAATATGATGGGGTTTGCAGTTCATTCATGTGACAATATATAAAGTTCGTAGAAAGTACTTACCTCTAGCAAAGCAAAACAAGCTGCGATAAATGTGCTATGGATGTCTGGTAACTCGTCACTGTAGAAATAAATGCATAAACTTAGCTTTACACTAAGCTAAAACACTAGGACACTAATTGGTGCGACACGACTGGTGACTGGGCACCTAGCCAAAATGATGACTTAGCATAGGAGACCAATGTGGGGCGACAGACTATGTTAACTAACTTTCTAGGGTCTTTACACTAGTGAGGGTTGGGGTTCAACACGACTAAAACGCCAAATAACACAAAAAGCTACAAGTCGTAATTAATTAATAAATAAATCAAAAGATCATTGTGTTCTAACAATTTTAGAGATAGGCAAAAAGCCTAGTTTTTCTTAAAGTAAAGTACTAAAGTGATCCCTGTTAATCATAGAAATTTATTATAATTTTTCTGGAATTTATTAACCAGTACAAATATTTTATAAAAATCAGTTTTCCTAAGTATACAAAAAGTGAGTTTTGGTTTCATAAGCCAAACTAGTGGCAAAACAGTAAATTAAATACTACAAAAATTATACTAAATTAGCCAACTTAACATAGTATCTAAAAACTATTTTTCCATAATTTTAGCAATACTTTAGGTATTTTTAGAAAATCAAAAACAGCAATGCACACAATAATTAATTATCTGCGTATTTTGTCCATGTATATAATTTGAACCAAAGTTCAAATACAGGACCCAAGGCCATGAATCAAGTCCAATATGACTTGTACAGGTCTTGAATATGTGAAAACACATTTGAGCCCAAATACCCATGCTAGGCTTGGACACCAAATGGTTGCAGTAATTTAAATATACAGAAAATACTAAGTGGTAGAAATGCAAAATAAATATTAATATTTTAATAAGGTAAAGTTTTACATAGTAACTATAAAAGTGTGAACATTATTTTATATAAATAATTTACACTAAGCTAAGTAAAACACACATAGGAACTAATATATATATATATATATATATATATATATATATATATATATATATATATATATATAAATATAGGGATATTTATATATATAGGAAAATGCTCAACTATATATTATATATATATATATATATACAAATATATGTATATATACATACATATAAGAAAATACTTATCTATATAACATATATATATATACAAAATTAATGTATACATATATATATAATAGTATATATATAATAATATATATACATAAGGAAATATATATACATAAATATATATGTATACATAATACACATATATATATATATACATACATAAAATAATGAAGTATATTCATATATATATATAAAAACAGCAACTATATATACCTAAATATAGTATATATATTAATACATATATATATATACAAAAATATGTATATACATATATATAAATATACCTAAATAACAAAAAAAGAAAAAGGAAAAAGAAAAGAAAAAGAAAAGGAAAAACAGCAGGGGGGGCTCGAACTCGGGCTAACCGAGCGGGGGGGAAAGGTTTTAGTTACAGCGCGCTGGCCAGTGGGCCAGTTGGCCCGATTGTTAGAAATAGGTTTGGGTTTAGTTTATTTCGTTTTAGGTTAGGTTAATAATAAAAAAAATATAAAATCTGTCCTGTGTCCTGACAGTTAAGGACACAGGGTTTTCTCGTGTCCGTGCTTCGCACGACACGCACAAGCTTCGATTTACGTGTCCAAGTACTGGACTAAGGTCCCCGTGTCCTGGCGAGTCTCGTGCATGAAAACGAGACACGCACGACACGAAATGAAGCTGACACTTACGTGTCCGGCCGTCGAAGTGGGTTTCGGGGGCGCTGACGGGCGGAGGAGACGTCGTGGCGGTGGCGGAGTGGTGGCGCTGGGGTCGGCTCGTCGAGGCGAGTCGAACGGTGGTGGTGGCGACTGGCGACGATGGACGGTGGGGCGGCGCTAGGGTACGCCGGAGTTAGGATTTAGAACCTAGGGTTTTCGCCGGAGATGAAGGGCTACGGTGGTCGTGGTGGTGGGTAGAGCTAGGGTTTTGACTGGGGGGTCGAAGGGGGGTTTAAATAGGGGCTTAGGTCGGTGGATTGGCCGGGGAAGGTGGGGAAAAGTAGGTCGGTCGGTCGCCGGCGACGTGGCTAGTCGTCGAGGGCAGTTAGGGTTAGGAATTTCGTTTAGGTCCCTGTAGTTTAGGAATTTACGAATAGGTCCCTAAGTCCCCAATATGCAAATAGAAATTGCATTCCACAATTAAAAACAATTCACTAATTACAAACTGACATATTAACAATTAAATAAATTGCATACTGATATAAAAACAATTCAAAAAATTGCAAAATGATATTAAAACATTTTAGAAAATTACAAATCAATATTTTTGTATTTTAAAACTTATTTAAAATCATTTAAAAATTCTAGAAAAATTCCTAAAAATTTCTAATAATTAATTAAGGCTATAAATGACATTAAAAATTAATTAACACTAATTAAAAATGAATTTGAAAATCAGGGGCTTACAAGTCTTTCCTCCTTGAAAAATTTCGTCTTCGAAATTCACAAGGATTGAAGACCCTACAATATTCTAGCATAGCAAGCAACACAACAAAAATGACTAAGGCTACGATCAAAACTAACCTCCCGAAACCTGTTCCGGCTCCGGCTCAAGGACTAGGCTATAAGTCTTCCCCTGGGGTCCCTTGGCTACTGGGCAGTCCCGAATCTGATGGATGGCAGACCCACAAGCTAAACACTGCCCTAACCTCTTCCTGCAGACGACGAATTCATGCCCTGGTCTTCCGCAGAAAGAACATATAGCTCCCTTCTGCTGCTGCTGCTGATGTCGGGGTCCCGGGGCTCTACCTCTCGCGAACAACGGCTCATTCCTGAACCAGACTCCGGCTAAGTCTATCAGCAGAAATCCTGCTGCCTCGACCTTAAGGTCGTCCGGCATCCTAACTCCCAGAAGCTTCCTCTCTACAGAATCTAGCCAGTCATCAGCTACTACTATGCCCTCAGTCCTTGAGAACTCCTTGGGATTCAGACCCATGAAGTCCTTGACTGTCCCCGCTCTCTGCTGTGGCTCTACATGTGGTGGGACCACGGGACGTCCCTCAGAACGCTCCATGCTCTGGCGGAGTAGGGTAGTCTGCTCCTGATGGGTTGTTATGAACCCCTGGATCAGTGTGAGCAGCTGGGTCCCGTCGAGAGTGACGGAAGCCTGGGTGGGTATAGTGATAGGGGTGGTGGAAGTATCAGGGCCTGCTGGGACTGGGATATAGAAGGTGGTATCTGGGTCTGTGGATCTGTGGAGTGGGGGAATGTGGTAGGTGGAGGTGTATCAGTCAACTGGTCAGCTGACTGGATATGAAGGGCCCCATTCTCGGGGGTAACAAACTGGGACGAACGAGTAAGCACCATCTAAATTACACATAAAAAGACTTATAAGGACTTGTTTAAAGTAAGCAATCATATGCAAGAAAATCTAATTATAATAGCAAATATGTGATGTATTTCCTATGTTGCAATCCTAGCATTCCTCTAGGTGTTCTAAGCGTCTTTCCTAATGTTGTCTAATTACCTTAAGTTCCTAATTGCAGGCATGTTTGGTACAATAACGTAACCAAACAGTTTAGTCAGGACCTTGCATGGGTCGCCAAAAAAATATGTTACGACCCGTTACCCAAATTGTTGGGCCGGGCCGAGCCATGTCCAGCCTACGCTTAAGATAAAGCGCAGTAAGCTGTTCTAGAGATAACAAGATAAGACTAAATGTGCTAACAGTTCTATAAGTGAAGAAGAATCATAAATGCTCCAAACACAAAAGTCGTCGTATATAATAAAATATCCAAGTACAAGTAAACTGAAATGTAAAACTGGATACATGTCCAGTTACAAAATGATATAGTCTAATACATGACTACACTAAGTATCCCAAGCAGCTAAGCAAACTAGACGAGTCTCCCCGCAGGAACATCCTCGTATGACAAAACCGGGTCCTCGGCAGTGACTCCATAATACGAATCACAGAGCAACTCCTCCTCAGTAAGTATACCTACAACGTTATCTTGTCAGGACGGGAGCAAGTACTAAATCTAGCAAACTAGCATATGAAACATGGAAATGAACATGAGAGGAATAACTGTAAAGCATGGCATCACACAGTCTATCATGGCAAGGACACATATGTCATAGAGACAGATGTATATGTAATGTTTAAAACTGTAGCAGGTACGTGATCGGTCAATAGGTGTACAATGTACTGAGGCACAATATAAATAAAATGTACATACGTACAAGTGTAAAGGCGATATATGTACATAAGTACAAATACAGCTTGGAGAGTAAGGCCTACGGCGCAGTATCATATAAAATGTAACTTTGTTCGGTACTGAAGAGGGGGTATGATCACGTACTCTACTATCAGTTTTCCCATAACCCATATTCTAATCATGTGAGAGATACATCAAGACTGTTCTAAGCATGGTAGTAACTGAAAGTACAACATGTAGAGATCCAACTTGCTACCCCAAGGATCAGCATGTAACATGGTGGGGTTTGCAGTTCATTCATGTGACAATATGTAAAGTTCGTAGAAAGTACTTGCCTCTAGCAAAGCAAAACAAGCTGCGATAAATGTGCTATGGATGTCTGGTAACTCGTCACTGTAGAAATAAATGCATAAACTTAGCTTTACACTAAGCTAAAACACTAGGACACTAATTGGTGCGACACGACTGGTGACTGGGCACCTAGCCAAAATGATGACTTGGCATAGGAGACCAATGTGGGGCGACACACTATGTTAACTAACTTTCTAGGGTCTTTACACTAGTGAGGGTTGGGGTTCAACACGACTAAAACTCCAAATAACACAAAAAGCTACAAGTCGTAATTAATCAATAAATAAATCAAAAGATCATTGTATTCTAACAATTTTAGAGATAGGTAAAAAGCCTAGTTTTTCTTAAAGTAAAGTACTAAAGTGATCCCTGTTAATCATAGAAATTTATTACAATTTTTTTGGAATTTATTAACCAGTACAAATATTTTATAAAAATCAGTTTTCCTAAGTATACAAAAAGTGAGTTTTGGTTTCATAAGCCAAACTAGTGGCAAAACAGTAAATTAAATACTACAAAAATTATACTAAATTAGCCAACTTAACATAGTATCTAAAAACTATTTTTCCATAATTTTAGCAATACTTTAGGTATTTTTAGAAAATCAAAACAGCAATGCACACAATAATTAATTATCTGCGTATTTTGTCCATGTATATAATTTGAACCAAAGTTCAAATACAGGACCCAAGGCCATGAATCAAGTCCAATATGACTTGTACAGGTCTTGAATGTGTGAAAACACATTTGAGCCCAAATACCCATGCTAGGCTTGGACACCAAATGGTTGCAGTAATTTAAATATACAGAAAATACTAAGTGGTAGAAATGCAAAATAAATATTAATATTTTAATAAGGTAAAGTTTTACATAGTAACTATAAAAGTATGAACATTATTTTATATAAATAATTTACACTAAGCTAAGTAAAACACACATAGGAACTAATATATATATATATATAAATATAGGGATATTTATATATATAGGAAAATGCTCAACTATATTATATATATATATATACAAATATATGTATATATACATACATATAAGAAAATACTTATCTATATAACATATATATATACAAAATTAATGTATACATATATATATATAATAGTATATATATAATAATATAAAAAAAAATATAATAATATATATACATAAGGAAATATATATACATAAATATATATGTATACATAATACACATATATATATATACATACATAAAATAATGAAGTATATTCATATATATATATAAAAACAGCAACTATATATACCTAAATATAGTATATATATTAATACATATATATATACAAAATATGTATATACATATATATATAAATATACCTAAATAACAAAAAAAGAAAAAGGAAAAAGAAAAGAAAAAGAAAAGGAAAAACAGCAGGGGGGGCTCGAACTCGGGCTAACCGAGCGGGGGGGAAAGGTTTTAGTTACAGCGCGCTGGCCAGTGGGGCAGTTGGCCCTATTGTTAGAAATAGGTTTGGGTTTAGTTTATTTCGTTTTAGGTTAGGTTAATAATAAAAAAATATAAAATCTGTCCTGTGTCCTGACAGTTAAGGACACAGGGTTTTCTCGTGTCCGTGCTTCGCACGACACGCACAAGCTTCGATTTGCGTGTCCAAGTACTGGACTAAGGTCCCCGTGTCCTGGCGAGTCTCGTGCGTGAAAACGAGACACGCACGACACGAAATGGAGCTGACACTTACGTGTCCGGCCGTCGAAGTGGGTTTCGGGGGCGCTGACGGGCGGAGGAGACGTCGTGGCGGTGGCGGAGTGGTGGCGCTGGGGTCGGCTCGTCGAGGCGAGTCGAACGGTGGTGGTGGCGACTGGCGACGATGGACGGTGGGGCGGCGCTAGGGTACGCCGGAGTTAGGGTTTAGAACCTAGGGTTTTCGCCGGAGATGAAGGGCTACGGTGGTCGTGGTGGTGGGTAGAGCTAGGGTTTTGACTGGGGGGTCGAAGGGGGGTTTAAATAGGGGCTTAGGTCGGTGGATTGGCCGGGGAAGGTGGGGAAAAGTAGGTCGGTCGGTCGCCGGCGACGTGGCTAGTCGTCGGGGGCAGTTAGGGTTAGGAATTTCGTTTAGGTCCCTGTAGTTTAGGAATTTACGAATAGGTCCCTAAGTCCCCAATATGCAAATAGAAATTGCATTCCACAATTAAAAACAATTCACTAATTACAAACTGACATATTAACAATTAAATAAATTGCATACTGATATAAAAATAATTCAAAAAATTGCAAAATGATATTAAAACATTTTAGAAAATTACAAATCAATATTTTTGTATTTTAAAACTCATTTAAAATTATTTAAAAATTCTAGAAAAATTTCTAAAAATTCCTAATAATTAATTAAGGCTATAAATGACATTAAAAATTAATTAACACTAATTAAAAATAAATTTAAAAATCAGGGACTTACACATGGTTCGGTTTTTGTGTGGACCAAACCACTCCCACCTACCGCTTTCATTAAATATCCCACCTACCACCACCCTCTTCATTAAATATCCCACTAACATTTCTCTCTCTTCATTACTTCTTCTTCTCCACCATTACTTCTTCAACCACCAGAAAAGAAAGAGAGAGGGAGAGCTTAGGCAAGTGCATCTTGCTTCATGGAGGAAGCCCATTTTTATTTGTTCTATTGTCTTCCTCATGTGTTTCTAACCCACTTTAGTATTTAGCATTTTTCATTTTCATGGTTAAATTTTTGTAAATCTAGCTTTGTGGTATTTTCGGTTTCCAGGAGTTTCGATCTATCAAACTGGCATATTTTGCTAGTTGATGATCCCATGATGCAGAGAATTTCCTTTGGTCCAAATTTTACCTATGGGATTTTGCTCAGCCGCATGGCTTTATATAGAATTGTATTATTTAATCTCCTATACATCAGCAAATGCTAATTGTAGCCGCATGGGAATACACATAGCCACCTTAGCATTAAATGCATGCACGTGGGAGCAAGCTTAGCATTAATGATTGGCCATATTATCATGGCTTAGCATTTAATGCTGGCACCCATAGCCTTGCATCCATCAGCATACATGAGAAAACCATTCTTGGCCGCATGAGGAACATTTTCAGCCGCATGAGGAAATATATATGGCCCCATGCACATGCTAAAAGATGGGCCGCATGCAGGCATACTTGTTATATTTAATGCAATTCTGGAGAATCAGCCGCATAACTTCCTCAATACTTTAATGCTTAAATGCATTGATTAATACAATTTCTTAAGTCAGCCGCATGGCACTCAAAGAATGCATGTAATGCATTTTGAGGCATTTTTCATGCGTCAGCCGTATGGCATTCAAAGCATTATTTAATGCATTTGATGCATCAGCCGCATATCATTCCAGGAATGCATGTAATGCATTCACTAATGCATTTTTATGCATTAAGTAATACATTTACTTTTCCTAATGCATTTTGATGCATCAGCCGCATATCATTCCCGAGATGCATGTAATGCATTCACTAATGCATTTTTATGCATTCATTAATACACTTACTTTTCCTAAAGCATTTCTTTTCCCAATGCATTCCTTTAATGCATGGAAGAATGCAATTAATGCATTCCTTGAATGCATTCTTAATTGCATTTTTCTAATGCATTTTCTTTTGCTTTCCTTGGAATGGCCAGCCGCATGAACCCCTTTAGAATGCAATTAATGCATTCTTTGAATGCATTCTTAATTGCATTTTTCTAATACATTTTATTATTATTATTATTATTATTATTATTTTCACATTCTCTTAATTGCTTAGCTGTATGGGCAAGTGACTGCGGGCCGCATAGAAATTTTCCGAGCCGCATGAGTCTCCCACAGCCCTTGCCCCTTTTAATATTTAATTAATATATGTGTACTTGTGTTAAATTAATTGTTTCCTGACACGATGGTGAGCCGTTGTGGTGCACTTTTGACATGACATGATAGTGGCCCGACGCGGCGCACTCCTGACAGTAAACATGACATGACAAGATTGGATGGCCTGGACACCGTGGGTGATTGTGTTTGTACAATTGAACCGGTAGTGTTTGCATCATGTCTAGGACAAGGATCCCTGAGTACCACGGTCAGGGGTACCTACTGTAAATGGCTAAGGCTAATAACTAGAATAATTCAGTAGTCATGAGAGATTTCCCCAGTTACAGGCGATCCCGTTATCCCGGCCACCATTGAGGGACTTGCAGCCTGCCGACGAGTAGGGACAAGTCTAAATTCACTGATATATAGAAAAGAACGATGCACTGCTTAATGAACCCAAGTCTCCTGGATAACCTGGATTAGCTGCAGGGCTTGTGGCTGGAGGAACATTTCACTGCATGTGGTGATAATCATGGTTAGCTAATGTAGAAAGCCGTAGTCATTGATTGGCCGGAACAATTGTATGGCATGGTTTTCAGTGTTCGATCATTGCAAGCTTGATCGCATGATTGTCGCTTTTAACAATAAAGATCAGGGGCTAAGTTCTGTTCATGGCGAAGGGTTACAACCCCGGTCCTTGTTTGGTTTAAGGGTTGTAACCTGGCTCCCGGAGCAGTTCTGAGTCCTCTCTTTCGTTTATTGTCTTATTGCACCCCACGTTATGCTTGTAATATTTTACCTTACCAACAGGGATTGGAGACAGAGTTCTATTCAGGTGAAGGATTACAACCCCGGTCCTTGTTTGGTTTAAGGATTGTGACCTGGCTACTTGAATGGTTCCCTCGTACTCCTATTATGATTGTTGTTATCCTTTTACTTCAAGTTCTTTTAACTGCTTTAATATATTTTCTGATGTATTGGTGTTAGTTCTTAAGTGAAGCCTCCTTTGTGGCACTTGCTCTTTCTGGGATCTGACCCAGCTGGTTTTGTGTGGCCAAATTTTGGAGCAACCTCAGAAGATCTACCGCCCTTTCAGCCTGATGGTGACCATCAGGCGTGACCAAGGACAACGAGTGGGTTTATTTTTGCTCTCCCACTCTATTGTAAAAATTTCATTTTGAGGCGTTTAGCCAAGCGAGCACCTGTTAGCTCGTATTGCATACTTATTATTGTCTGCCTACGGGCTGTATCATGATTGACGGATCCTAGGGTTGATCATGTATGACTAAACTCTTGCTAGTCCTCACATTTTGTAACGACTAGCTTTATGATCAGCTGGATATGTAATGTTTGGGACGCCTTACTATTGTATATTTGGTGATCTTACATCTTATAACTTTACTCGCTTGCTTGAGATTGAGACAATTAGTCTTGTTATTGACCATAGGAGACTGATGGATTGTAGTTAAACCCTCATATATCTAGAACAGCCGTGACCGTATAGTGGGGTGGATTTCCATTTCATTATACGTAGCTGGCTATGTATGCCCCCGCTCTCCAGTATTCTGGTTCTGGGGCGTTACAGTAACAGTCACCTTCAAGTGCATCAATGAAGACAATGCGTCGCATCTTCACCCTCGGAAGCATTTCGTCAACAGAATATGCTCGAGCAAACAAGTTCATTTCGGGAGGACGTGAGAGAACGAGAAGCAAACTCTCTTCTTGCCACTATTTATAGGCCGAGCAAATCAAACCCATGCGCCAAGTGGCGGGCTTTCCGAATCCCGTGCAATGAATTTACATTAATGGTGATGAACCTGATGCTTCGAATTTGGCCAAGTCAAAAACAGCTATTTAAAGCACTCGAAGAACGTAACAGTCGGACCAATAAAGACGTATCATGCAAACGGATGCACCGGTCAAACCGCGCATCATACAGACGCGTCCATCAGCACCAAGCGCCTCATAAGGATGTGCCCCACGCGCCCCCATGCGTCTAGTGGAACGCAGATCGACGCACCCACGCAATAGCCCATCCTCCGTCAAAGAACATTATATGCTGAAGACTGACACGACAGCGGCCAGTCCCCGAGGATTGAACAGTTGATAGCTTTTTCAGAAGACGAAGCATCATCGATGTCAGTATCATCATTACTTTCCTCCGATGGTTACAAGCCACGTGGCCACCCAACCATTTCGTATGTGCCTCCGCAGCCATGCGCACAAATCTCTGCATGTGCCTCAAAAGCCATGCGCCTCAGACTTCTTCTCTGATCCCTAAAGACAGAAGTCAAAGTCACTACTGAAGCCTCGCGTGCGCCTCAAAAGCCGTGTGTCCAGACTGGTTCGTGACTCCTAAAGGTTACAAGCCAAGTCTCCTCATGCGCCTAATCCCAGGTGCATCCTATCAGATCACTCTTCACCAAATTCGAGATCTTTGAGCCATGGACCTACGACACGTGTCCTTTGACTCGATTCAGCCTATGAAAGGGTACTAATCACCCTAGATCTCAGCAACTGAAAGATCCTATCCATTGCTACGTGTCAGCTCGACCGCAGCCCACAAAGGCAACATGAAAAGTTCAACTCCTCAATCAGAGCGCATCGCCCATGCGCCTCCATCAGCAATCACCACGTGGCATCCCCACAAACAGGCGCATCCTACATGTACGCGCATAAGCAGCCAGCCTGCAAACTATAAATAGAGGGATCATTTCCTTCTTCCACAGCGATGAACCTACGAACACACAGTGAGAGAGGTAGATACAGACACTCAACGTCTCATTCCTCTCCGCAAGCTCCAGCACCCAGAGCAACTCAGACCTTCAGAGAACCGATAACCGTCGTCAGATCGTCAACGGAGTCAACGCATTACCACTCGCTCCATCGGCACAAAGGACCCAGATAAACAAAAGTGTACTCCTAGGACTATATCTAAGTCCTACATTGTAACACTGTTCTGTTTGTAATTGAAATTGCAATCAAAAGATTTTAATGGCAAACAAGCATGACTTGATAGGTTAACGTTGTTGGCACGAGAAGGAGTCTAGAGGCAAGGTATAAGTTAACGTTGTTGTTGCAAGCACGAGATGGTCTAGAGACACAAAATAGGCCAAGGCGTCGGTCCTAAAACTTATCCTAAGGAAAGAGTTAGAAAGACAATACAAAAGGGACTATGTTTTATAAAGTAAATCAAACATGTTGGTTTTGAATGTGTGGGAGAAGAGCTCATTCCACAGTACAGTTGAGTACTGACACCCACATAGTTTTCATGTGCAGGCACAGGTAGAAGCTCGTGGCGCAGAGCTCGCTTGGATGCATCGAGGCACGGAGTTCCTTGGCGATTCGAAGCGTGCGGCCACATGGAGTCAAGATTTATACGGGACATAATGAATGGACGTCGCCTTTCGAAGCATCCGCTGACCAAGACTTGTATTGAGAGATGAGAGAGAGCTGAGGGACTTGTAATGTGAGAAGAGTGAGCTTGAGTGACTTGAAATCTTGGCCTTGTGCCCCATTGTAACCTTTATTTCAATATCAATAAAGAGCTTCTTTTGAATAACTTGTGTTTTGTTTCAAATTCTGCTGCTGTTATTTAATGTCTCTGCTTGGGATTTCTGTACGACGACCCCGTCGCAGCCGCTGAAATCGACCGTTATGGAACCCGCCTTGCACGAGCGTAATCTACTGGCTCGTGCGGCATCACGCCTTAGCGAGGACGATCACTCCTACGGGAGCGGGGCATAACATAATGGTATCAAAGCACGACTTTACGTGCTTGGACTATTGATTGAATTTTTTAACTCCGTTGTTTTCGCGAACTCTGAAGTGTTGCTTCTGCAAAGTTGATATCGTTGGTGCGCCCTCTCAAATGTCCCAAGGATGTCCGTATAATAAGTCTAACTATTTTGCAAAACATAGAAGAACAGTTTTTGACAAGAAACAAAAAGGTGGTTCGCATAAGCACGATTGGCTAAGTCGGGCTGGGCATATATACCAAAGTTGCGTCGACCCTAGCAAAGTCGAGTGCGAGATTCGTAATATTTCGAGCAAGAATGAGTTGAACTCGATTAACTAAAGTGAGATGACTATCGATAGGGATGCTATCGAGCAACGATAACGTCGGTATGATATAGATGAGCGTGCTTGGAATTCGAAATGGTTCAAATAGAAAATTTAAAGAAGTCAATTTTTATTCGAATGATGGTCTTGATGATTATTGAATGAATTCATCCCTGAGCGGTGTATACGATAGCCTCAGGGATATCGATCGATCGATTGAGGATGTGGGATGTCAATGAGTCTATCAGCAAGCGTCGCGTCTATGCAAAGCCATAGATAGAGTATCGTTAATAAGTATAGTCTTGAGATTTAATGAGTTGTTTCGAACGACGTAAAAATTTATGCGCACGGGTCGTGCACGGGATCGAGGATTATGCGAGTATGAAATGCAAAATAATTGAGTAGGTGAAATCAAATCGAGAAAAAGTTAGGGTGTACGAATGGATGACTTGATCGAGAAAATTGATACGGATCGTATACAAAAAGTTAGCACGATAAGAAGATAGCGTGCATAAAAAGTTAAATTTTGAAGTTACACAATGACTCTAAGGATTGGATTGAATGTTGCTCGATGATTTGAGTTAGCAAGGAATGATGCGAATTGAGGAAATATGTTGGGCGATGACTTAAGATAGACGGATAATAATACGTGAATTTGGGTTTGAGGAAATTGATGTTGTAAATGATTCGAGGGATAATGATCGAACTTGAATTTGAATGTTGAGAAGATTATCCTGTCAGACGATAGCATCATTTGTACGACTCAAAATTCGTTGCAAAGGAAGATCGCCAGGTAACGCATATCATCGATGGTATTGAGGCATATCAAAGATCGATATGCGATAACTCGGGGGTACTCTGACTCGACGAATGACGATCGTGCAAGTGTTATTGTTCGGTTGGATGCTATACTTAGGATTTTGATTGAGATGAATGTTGGCTAAAAAATGATCGTGTCTTGATGGTTTCGTTGATAACCACAACGTCGACGATCTTGGCTTGCGCGAGCACAACTCTAGCCTCGCACATGCGTTGTGTCGGATTTGCGGCGATCGTTTCGCGTGAGCGCGGACATGGTGATTCATGTGCGGGAATGATCGAACTCGAAAAATCAGGATGCGGCAACTTTGATTGTCTCGACTTGTTGGTTTCATGCGAAGGAAAATTCGGGGATGTTAGGGCTTGCGATTGATGGTTGAATGAAACTTGAGGATTGAGTAGGTACAATCCATGCATCGAGAATGATTTAGTCTAGACACAAAACAATAGTTACGTCCCGATGAGGATGATTACCCCGCAGGAGCGTACATGGTGATTCATGCCTACCGTGGATAATCTGAATCGCGTGAGATCGGGGCGCAACATTTTGTTAAGCTAAACGACATCATGATCGAATACGTAAATTGGGGATGAATGACTTAGGGAGTATGAAATGTGAATTATGGTTTAACGATGAATTGTGTCGTAGCGTGTTTGATTTGGAAGGATTGATAGACGGATTATGTCGAACGTGTTCGAAGAGATAGACTATGCGAAATGGCTTGTTGGTCGAGCGATGTTGATGTATCAAAGATTTGGCTGAGTGAACTTACGATATGATGGCTTTGCTGAATGACAAAGACCCCGTGCGACGAATGTTGGGATGTGTGTAGGAAATCGATGCTCGATGTTTAGAAATCGGAGTGATACGAGCTTGAATAGAAAAACCCGTAATATCAACTTGGTTTGACCTTAGGATGGGGTCAGTGTTGATATTATTGCTTGGGAACGGTGATTCCAATACTGACAATTGACTTTAGCCTAGAGAGATGGCCTAGCAGCTAGGCAAAATATCCATGTTGCGAGAGTTAGCATCGGTACGATTGACTTTCACGATTGAAAGGATGAATCGATAGGTGGGATTGGATTCACTATCACAAGGCTTGGCTGAAATGCATGTATTTTGGGGACGCCTAAAATATGTGCACGATCCAACTAAGTGATACGTTGAATCAAGTGAGACTTGAGGAATAAAAAAGTGTCAAGGATTTAGAAATAGAGTCTCAAGGGAATGTGAGGGTAGCATGAGCGTGGCTCGAATTTGAGAAATACATAGGGGAATGTGCGCGAGAGTCGTTGAACGTTCGAGTGATAAGTCAATGAGTAGGTACTCAGTTAGTTTCGAGGACGAAACTTTTTCTGAGTGGTGATGATATAGTGCCCCGTCCCGCTCAGTCAATCGGAGGAATCAAAACGCCGACGGCGTTCGGACTTAGCCTTGCAACGGTTGCTCGAAGACATTGCTCGGTCGAAGCGACCTCTCGCTCAGGTGGGGTAGTTTCGGTGAACTTGCCTCATCTTAGCCTTCACATAATAAATCGCATGTTTTCAACTTGCACAAGTAGGCTGATAATAAAAGAGACGAATCAACATAGATAAGAGAATAATCCCGACGGGTCAAATTGAGTTAGAATATGGAAAGGTCCAACGGTCGACTTAGAGTTGGTGCACGACGTGCTTTGAAAATGACACTCGATCCTTCGTCCCATGGCTTAGGAGAAGGAAAGTTGGTATTCGCCGCAAAGCTAAGTTTTAGCCTAAGTCATAGGCGTCGCCCACATGAATGCTTCATAAAGCATGCACGGTCCTATCGTCCAAGGCTTGGCATAGCCTTGGTTTGCCCATGAGTTAAGTTGCGTTGAACGGATTATGACATAAGTCTAGGCACCCAAATGACTTGGTCGTTCAAAGTCTAACGCATGCGCGACACGTTTTTGCAATGCGAGGCTTGACGCAACCTTTGCTCGTCGAGTCGTTGTGCGTTTAAGTCAGGCAAGTTATGTTAGGCGATCAGAGTGGTAGCAAGCACGGTCCTACGAGTTCTATAGCTGGGTATAACCACATAGTCTTACGATCTTAAGGCCCGTCATATAGAGTATGACTTAGGCGATGGTGTCGCATAGAGTTCAGTTGGCTTAAGGCACGATGCAGGGACTTAGTGTCTTAAGGCATGAGCTACAGTTGATTTCAAGTCGAGTTTAGAAGAAGGGCTTTCGATAGGCATTCATGAGTTGAGTATTAAGGATAGAGCAAAAAGGAAGAAGGCTCGCGACCGTGGGTCGTCGAGGGATCTCAATTTTAGAAGCCTTGAGCTTGGTTTTGAAAGAGATGGTAATACTGATAAAGGATGACTGTGTGAGACGTCAGTTTAAGTCGAGTCTTGCATGGTCATTGGATAACTTGTCGACAAGGGCGATTTGTTTCCTCGAGCGACAACCCGGGGCCACGGGACTGACTCGGCCTAGGAGAAAACACGGTATAGCCGAGCTGGGGGTACTGCTCATATTAGTCGGGGACTTTCACCGGGGCTCGCTACTTACGCTGAAGGGGCCCCGAATAACAAAGCTATAAGTCCAGGAATAGCTTGTGGTGCTAGTGACCTCATATAGATGTGTCGGCATGGGTGGCAATCCGTGTGTGTGCCTTTGGATTGAGTTGAGTTGAATGTGTATGCAGTTAGAAGACAATGTTTGGGCCTAATATTTAGCTTCAACATAGGCGACGTGCTTCGACATGATTTGTCGTGTCGAGTCTTAAGTTGTCGGCATAAGAGTTGATTAAGTTGGTTTGAGTCGTTGGAGTTTAAGTCAGGAAACCGTCGCAAGGCAAAGTTGGTTGAGTGATACTATCTTAACAAGTCTCAATTGGGTCAGTTGGTGACCAAAGTAACAAGGACCGCGAGGCGGCGATGTGGTTTAGTCTCATTAAAGGGCAAGGTACAACCTCAATATAGATTTGTAGCACGGTCACATGGAAATGGAGTCTCACCGTGTAGTTGTATCTCTGGTTATGAGCCAAAAGGCAAGCACAACTTGATAGGTTACCGTTTTTGGCACGCAAATGAGTCTAGAGGCAAGGTATAAGTTAACGTTGTTGTTGCAAGCATGGGATAGTCTAGAGACACAAAATAGGCCAAGGTGTCGGTCCTAAAACTGATCCTAAGAAAAGAGTTAGAAAGATAATACAAAAGGTACTATGTTGCACAAAGTAAATCAAACATGTTGGTTTTGTATGGGTGGGCGAAGAGCTCATTCCACCAGTACAGTTGAGTACTGACATCCACATAGTTTCCATGTGCAGGCACATATAAAAGCTCGTGGCACGTAGCTCGCTTGGATGCGTCGAGGCACGGAGTTCCTTGGCGATTCGAAGCATGCGACCGCATGGAGTCAAGACTTATATGGGACATAATGTATGGACGTCGCCTTCCAAAGCATCCGCTGGCTCAAGACTTGTATTGAGAGATGAGAGAGAGCTGAGGGACTTGTAATATGAGAAGAGTGAGCTTGAGTGACTTAAAATCATGGCCTTGCGCCCCATTGTAACCTTTGTTTCAATATCAATAAGGAGCTTCTTTTGAATAACTCGTTTTTACTTCAAATTTCGTTGCTGTTATTCAATGTCTCTGCTTGGGATTTTTGTGCGACGACCCCGTCGCAGTCGCTGAAATCGACCGTTATGGAACCCACCTTACACGAGAGCAATCTAGGCTCGTGCGGCATCACGCCTCAGCGAGGACGATCGCTCCTACAGGAATGGGGTGTGACACCAAGCACAGATAGACAAGTATATGGCGGTGACTATGTCACCTGGAGAAATCCCAATATCTATATCTCAGATGAAATTACAAGATTGACAAAAACTAATGTTGAACCCTTTGTCCTAATAGGTTCAACCCCTTCACCACACTCAAGAAGAAAAGAAAGATTACAATTGAAATTGTTCACCAACCCGTAGTAGTCTCCCTAACCAAAGTTGACGACCCCTCGATTAGATCTCTTATTCCTTCTGTCTTGGATGGCGAAGTCGTAAGTGCAAAGTACGAAACTTTCTTTTAGATTTACTGTTGACGAGCACATCGAATCTCCACTTTTGTGCTGTAGTTTGTGCCTTCACCCTCACCCCATATATATAGGATGAGAAAAACCTATTTTAGGTCATAATAGGATTTCTTAAATAGGAAGCCCTCAAATAAGAATCCTACTACACCTAAAATAGCCCATCAACATCCTATTTTAGATTGTAATAGGATCTCTTAAATAGGAAACCCTCAAATAAGAATCATATTATATCTAAAATAGCCCAGCACTAATTATGGACATCCAAATCAAATTAAATCAAATATTTAATCAGATTTGGACTCCATAAATATGTTACCAAATCCAGACTGGACTCCAACATTATTTGGTAGGTTTGAATCAAAACTAATAAACTTGGAGATAAGGGTTTACTTAGAGCAAGCTATATTGTGTTGGTTCAACTGAATCAACCAGATCAATTAATATTGGTGCCCTTGGTATCTTTTTAGGCTCGTTTTGAGTCCAATTTGGATAGTTTTTCCACATCTTTGGCACTATTCGAGACTCGTATGATTATCCATATCAGCATTTGGTGGTAGTTGTTTATTTTGGAATTTAGGCTCTTCGTAAGTACGTTCGTTTTCGATATGTCAACTCTTCATAAAATGCGGACCATGTAAGTATACATTGTTGGTGTTTTGCCGTAGAGACTTAAAAGATGCCAGGGGCACTTTGCACATGAGATTATTTCTGTCATGTTTTTTGTCATGCTTTTGTTAAGCATGACAAAAAAGATACTAAGTGGAAAGAAGGCTAACTGCACAAAAAAGTATTCATGCTTTTTGTCATGCTCATGAGATTATTTTTCTATGGAGCTAAGTCCCGAAGCAACTCAAGCTAAAGGGTGCTAAGTGGCGCTTTGTTGGCGCACTTTGCACTTTGCCCATCAGTATCGACACTTTGTGCGCGAGGGCTAAGCGCAGCTATGCGCGCATGCATTGCTACGCTACTGTGCTACTGCGCAGGCGCACAGGCTGAGTAGGCACAGTAGCGCTGGTGGCAGATGATGTGGCTGATTGGAAGATTTGAATGGTTATGGAAATATTGAGTCAATTATTCAGATCCATCTTTTGTGGGATTTGAATTTAATTTATTCAAATCTTTCCATAATTCGCTCATATCTTTAAGCAATCAGTTAAGTTCAGCATTAGAGATTAGGGTTTCGACCCCACTCTATAAATACTCTCTTCATACCTGTCACGCCCCGCTCCCGTAGGAGCAATCGTCCTCGCTAAGGCGTGATGCTGCACGAGCCTAGATTGCGCTCGTGCAAGGCGGGTTCCATAACGGCTGATTACAGCAGAAATTAGAACAAAACACAAGGTATTCAAAAGAAGCTCTTTATTGATATTGAAACAAAGGTTACAATGGGGCGCAAGGCCAAGATTACAAGTCTCTCAAGTTCACTCATCTCATATTACAAGTCACTCAGCTCTCTCTCATCTCTCGATACATGTCTTGAGCCAACGGATGCTTCGGAAGGCGACGTCCATACATTATGTCCGTATAAGTCTTGACTCCATGTGGCCGCATGCTTCGAATCGCCAAGGAACTCCGTGCCTCGACGCTTCCAAGCGAGCTCCGCGCCACGAGTTTCTACCTGTGCCTGCACATAAAAACTATATGGGTGTCAGTACTCAACTGTACTGGTGGAATGAGCTCCTAGCCCACCTATACAAAATCAACACGTTTGATTTACTTTGTACAATATAGTCCCGTCTTATCAATTGTCTTTATAGTCTTGCCTTAAGATCAGTTTTAGGACGGACGTCTCGACCAATTTGGTGTCTCTAGACCATCCCGTGCTTGCAACAACAGTGTTAACCTATCGAGTCGTGTTTGCTTTACGGCCCAAAATCAGAGACGCGACTACGTGATAGTATCCAATTTCCTTGAGACCGTGCTACAAATCTATTGTGCCGTGCCTCGCAACTCAGTGTGACATAACCATATCGCCGTCTCGCGGCCCTTGCTACTTTGATCACCAACTGACCCAAATCAAGACTTGTGGGCTAAGTGTCACTCGACTGTCTTTGTCTTGCGGCGTTTCCTGACTTAAACTCAAAACCGCTCAATTCCCAACTTGTGCAACACTATGCAAACAACTTAAGACTTGACACCACATCTCGTGCCGAAGTACGGTGTCTACGCTGCGGCCAATCTTAGGCCCCAAAACATTGTCTTTATCGTGTACCTATTCCTTCCGACTCTCGATATACTGCACATAATACTGAACTCAATCCAAAGGCATATACGCGGATCGCCGCACATGCCGACTTATCTATATGAGGTCACTAGCATAACAAGTTATACCTGGACTCATAGCTTGCGTTAGCCGGGACCCTTCCAGCGCAAGGTAGCTAGCCCCTGGAAGTCCGACTAACCTAGTGCTATTGATTCAGCACAGATATCACCG